>PVJI01000950.1:0-212718 GCA_004026765.1 Micronycteris hirsuta | reverse complement strand
TTTGCTGACATAAGTAAAATAAAATGGCAACAACTTCAGAGCAAAACATAACTACTTCTATTATCTATGGTGGTTCTACACAGCTGAATCAGAAACCCAGGTAAGGAGGTAAGTCTTACTCAATGTTGAACTTGGTAAAAGACTTAATGACTGAAGTTCAGGCTGTCAGGTCACTGACAGCACAACAGGAAGTGGGAGTTTAGCTGGCTGACATTCCCACAACGGGGAGAGGAGTAGAAAGGAAGAGAATATTGGCAGTTCTACACTGCAGCCAGAAATGAGGGCAGGAGCCAAATGTTAGGTCGGGGGAAAGATTCCTTTCTCCAACTATGTGACAGAGAATTACGTGAGTGAATTCAGATCTTTGAATGTGTTCTGAGCTGAGTGCCTGCTGGAATGCGGACTGTAAATCTCTCTCATCAACCTTCTCCTTGCTGACCTGCAAATAACCCCTGTCCCTTGCATCTGCTTCCCTACCACCTGCTTTTCAGCCTTTCTTTGTCGACATATTTTTTCCATTATCTTATCAGTTTTTCTATCTACCTTTTCATGGTGCATCTCATTCTCCTTTAAAATATTTCTATCTGACCCCATTTTCCTCTAAGTATGAGATGCAGAATAGGATAATGTGATATCTAGTATTTATTCATTCTCTTCAACAAATATTATTGAGCACATACTATGCTCCAGGTACCATCCTATTTGTTGAGGATACAAGAGTAAGCAAAACAGCGAACAAACAGACAAAAATCCCTGTCTTTGCGGAGCTTCCATTTGGACACAATAAAGAACTGATCAGTTCTATGGACCGTTGAAAGGGAGTAAGAACTGGGAAAGAAATAAGCCGGGAGGGAAGAGGGGATGCTAGGGAGAAGGGGCATCTGTCTCAGTGCAGTCAGACAGCATGAGCTGGAGATGGAATTCTAAATCCGTCCTTCTCAGTCATGTGATGGGGGCAGATTAACAGACCTCACTGGGCTGCAGTGTCCTTATCTGTGTATCAAGAATCATAAGGGAAACTGGTATCTTCTTGGGGGATTGTGGGGATTAATTGATCTGATACACGTAAAGTGCTTAATACAGGGTCTGGTTCCCTACAAACACTTGTTAGTTTGTATTATTATTTATATGATGTTATATATACTATTATATATGTTACATATATAATATATGTTGTGTATGTATGTATATATAATGTGTATAATATTATCTAACATGTAATATTCCTTTTTTTTTCGAATTACCTGTATTTTCATCTGTAACTCTTTTCCCATTAGACTGTCAATTTTTGAAGGCAAGGACCATATCTTGTTAATCTCTATTTTCCAGAGCACCTGACACACAGGTGATTCTATCTACCTGCTAAATCAGTAACAAATAGGGTGCCCCTTTGCTAGGCATGGTAATCTTTTGTTGAAGCTAGCTTTTAGAACCCCTCTCTAACCCTCTTCGTTTTGCGTTGCCCCTAAACAACTGCTTTATTCTGTCTACCTCCTCTTCATGCCTACTGACCACCATTCTTTCCCACCTCTGACAGAACTCCAGACTCATGGTGCTTGTCTCACCGACTCACGCACCCTCTGCTCCTCCTCGGAAGCTTTTCACATATCATTTTACTGTGTGGATCCAGCCAATTTCCGCAGCCTCATTCCACCTTCATCCAATCTGAATATATTCTGTCCAGTGGGAGTCACCCATTCCCCTCCCAAATCCTAGATGTATGCCCTAACCTTTCGGTAATGATGCTCTTTGACCAATGTGTAACATTTTCTAGCAGGAGACCCAGTTTTATGCATTTTCTCATTTGGTCTTTAGAAGAACTGTGTCAGGTACAAACTTTAGATATTATCAGCTGCGTGTTTCTAATGAGGAAACAGAAATTCAGATAGGTGAAGTGAAACCCCAAGTACACATGGCTAAAAATGGCAGGGACAACACCTGAATTCCTGTTACCTGAAGCAATAATACTGTGTTGAAAAAATTCATGCTTGACCCTTGGATGACCTGAATTCTCACTTCAGCTTTGCTATTTACTTGCCGCATGACCCTGGAAAATGCCTCAAAGCCTCAGTTTTTACTTCCGTGAGATAAAAGTAACTCTTGCACTCCCTGACTCACAATATTTTGAAGATTAAAAGATATGTTAAGAAATTTCAGAAAGTATAAATTGTCATGTGTAAATGTCAGGTGTGAATAAGCTCCGTAAAAATATGATTGATGTATGCAAAGGAAAGAAATGATCGCTTCTTGCGATTTCCATACACACCAGAAAAACAAGAGCTCTTCAGAATTTGGGGGCATATCTGAGCACTGGCACTGCTGGCAGAGAATATGGAATTCTGGAGGGTGGAGGGATGGAGCAAACAAGAAAAAAGACTCATCAACACAGACAACAACGTGGTGACGGCAAGGGGGCTGGGGCGGGTGGAGGTGGGAGAAGGCGTAAGGGGGATAAATGGTACTGGAAGAAAACTGCAATAAAAAACAAACTACTAAAAAAGATTACATCATCTGAAAAAAAAGAATATAGAATCATGAAAAATTTTTTAAAACATGCACAACCCCCAGAGTCTAAATATTATTTTAAAATAACCCCCCTCCCAAGGAACACACACATGTGAACAAGCAGTGAAGTCAGTTGTTTCTTTTACCGCCCTGAGCAAACCCCAGAGGTCTCTGTGTCACCCTCCAAAATTCAGTGATACTAAGTGATAGGTTGATCTCTCCTGGTATAATAAGAGGCTCAATACTGTGGGTCAAGTTCATTGCAGAGGCCAGGAAACTGTTCAAGTTCCATGATTATTCTATATTGTTATTGAACTGACTGACAGTTGAGTCACAAATCAACTATCCTTTGGGGCTTGGAAATACTGAAGTTGTACAAAGATTTTTGTGGAATTTCAAACCCATAATGTTTATATTTTATAATAGGTGCTCAGTAGAGTTATGTAAAATTAAACTGAGTAGTATTTGCAGCAAGTATCTGTGGTCTGGATGTGAAAAGAATCTGTGAGTGGATGCTTAGATTTCTCTATTATCATTCTGTTATGTTCCTCATAATGCACCAGGGAGTAGTAAAAGATGGTGCTGGGAAAAAGCACAGTATTTCAGTGGATTTTGGTCCAGATCACCAAAGCTGGCAAAGATGGGGAGGAGGGGAAATGAGCAGTATATCTTCACTGACATGTAAACATCCCTACAACTTTGAAACCAGAGACAAGGCAAAGACTAAAAGGGTCACGGAGAACAATGGATAAGGTCATCTAGACATCTATCTGGAAATCAAAATTAGGGATGAGTGCTCAAGGGGTTAGGGCCCAAAATCAGGGGGGAGCTGTTGTCCCAACAGCTGCTAAAGATTCCTGATTCTTTTAGGACTGAGCAGCCAGACCTCATCCCAGTGCCATTTGCTTGGATTTAAAATATTTTTGGTCTTTAGCCAGGCACATTCCCTCTCTTACCATCTGACAAGGGTACGCTTTCTAAGCAGGGAGGCTGGAGGGCAGGCAGGGAACCCTGCGGGCCTGCCCTACCCCAACCGCCTGCTTCACAGTATTACATATTCACTGCACAGAGTGAGGGGGCACCCGGGTCAGAGAGATCGATCAGCACTTACTGGCTTTTCATCAACTCCATTTTAGCATCACGACATTTTGGATGTGGCTTGCCCGCAATCACACAGTGAGTCCATGGAAGACCTAGATGAGAGTCCAGTCTTGACTCAATCTCTCTCACTCTCTGTGGTAAAGCAGCCCCTCCCTGTATTATGATCATGTGTCAAGCTATATGGCCCTTAATATTCTTCATGAAGCATAATATTCTTCATAAAGCATTCTTCTTGCAGGCCATATGGGCTAAGCACTTCCCTTGTTGCCTAACAAACAGTAGCTTAAAAGAGCAGACATTTATTATCTTATAGTTTCAGAAAGTCTATGCGTGGATTTGCTGGGTCTTCAGCTCAGTCTCCAGGCTCCATCAGAGAGCTGCTGAGGCGCACCAGGTATGCGTTACAACTGCCACCCCTCGGAGGAGCACAGGAGAGTCTCATAAAGATGGTGTTAAATCTGTGTCCCTTAGATTGCGACGAGGCTGCAGTGGATGGAAAGGTGTCATATTTACTCTGAGACACTGGAAGGCACGTTACAAAGAATCTTAGATTTTCTACATAGATACTTGTGGGACACGGCCTCTAGTGTGACACCTCTGGGGTTTATTTATGTGTGTAATTCTTAAGTATGGGTGGGGCCTTTAACTTGCTTGTAATCAATAGAAGATAGCAAAGCCATTGAGATGAAATTTCCCTAACTACAGTACATTACCTCAGAGTTCATTTCAGCAGACTGAAATGAGAAACTCCAGGCTTGAGGAAGTATGAGATGGTGTTGGAGAAGCCCACGAAACAAGGCCTCTAGGAACTGTGGGCTACTTCTAGAACCTAATGGTGGCCTCCAGCTAACATCCAGCAAAAAGCCAGCCAGGGTCCTAGGTTATACAGCTGAAAGGAAACAAATTCTGCCAAGAACCGGAATATGTTCAGAAAGAGCTTCTTCCCCAGTCCACCTCCAGATGAGAATGCATCTCAGCTAGCACCCTCATTGCGGCCTGTGAGCTCTGAGCAGAAGGCCGGGCAAAGCCGTGTGTGGACCTCTGAAATGATAAGATAATAAATACATGTTGTGTTAAGCCACCATAATTGTTAGGCAGCCACCGAAAGTTCATAACAAGACTCTTCACTACTTTCTAAACAGATACCGTTCAGAAAAACCTCACCCAATGAAGGAATCTCCTCTACAGTTTCCAAGTTGGTGATGATCAAGTTTCTGCTTAAACATCTTCAGTGACTGGAGCTCCCATTTCACAGGGCAGCCCGTTTCAGCATTAAATTGGTTTGCATGTTGTTGAGTTCCACGCTCCTGCAGCTAATACACCCTGCAGAGCAACCTAGGGTATGCCAGGGATTCCCAAGTAGGTGTGGCAGGTCCTGGCTCTCTCGGCCCTGGACTGTCCCAAGTGGTGAACAGTCCAGAATCTTCCTCCTTAGCACAAAAGGGCACTGGAGAGGAACTCATGTCACAGGTGTGTGACACTCACCTCTTGCCCCCAGTTTTACCACTCTGCCACAGTGTAAACGCACTCAGTTCAGTGAGTCGAGAAGCCCTGCTCTGCATACTTTCCTCGCAGAGTTCTGGTCATGAATGAGATCTCATCTACGAGAGTGTTGTTGGCTGTAAATCAGGAAATGATTGCAAATGATGATTATTAAAGTAATTGTCATTTGTCAGTAAATATTGTCAAAGCTGGTCCACACTGACAGGGACGGGCTCTCCAGGGAAGCTGCGGATGTGAAGATAAGGCGGAGATGAGCCTGTTTGGAATTGCATCACTCACTCCAGTACGTTTCAGGTCTTGCTTCAGGAATTTGTTTTTGTTTTGTTTGGGAAGAACAAGAAGCCCCTGGAGCCAGTACCTTGTCATCAAACTTAGTTGGTAATTAGGCTCCAAAGCAAACCTGTGGCAGCAAGACACAGTTGAAACTTGAATTCCTTTCCACAGGTGGGGGGAGTGGGGGCTGTTGGCTGGATCCTACAGGCATTGTGTACAGCCTGGCTATTTTTATGCTTCTGCATGCAAGAAGGTTCAAGAGAATCTGGGTAAAGAAATAAGCGTCCCTCTGTCTGCAGGCAAAACTGGCTCGAACATGTTTTTGTGTTCTTGAAGGGCTGTTGGAGCCCTGGCAGTTTCTCTGGTGAAAGATTTCACTAAACAAAATGTCTTCACTTACAAATCCAGCCACGTTACACTCTTGGGCAGCCCCCAATTCAGTTATTTTTGTTAGAGATCTTCCTACAACCAAAAGCCACAGAGAAATAAATTAATCTTCAAGGGTGCAAGGAATTATGAGGATGTTTAATCTGTCCGTTTGAGGATGTCCCAGCAAGTGCTGTTAATTCCTTTTGTAGAGACAACTGACATATTGGGATTTGCCTCATTTGGGAGTGAAAAATATGCTTATATATGTATTTTTCAGGGTACCATTTATATCTATGATTCTGCTACACTGTTCACGTGACTTGAAAATATCACTATATTATTGTATCTTTGTTTTGCCCACATGAAGAAGAACAAGACCAAGATATCATTACCCAAACCAAAAACCCTCCATAATCCCCTCTTTTAAAAACTTAGATTAAAAATAGTTTCACTAGCCGAATATCTTTGGTCCCACAAACATGTTTCTTACCTGTGGTCTGAATGTGTGTGCCTGCACACACCCTGCTCTCTGTCAGCGTGATGGTACATGCCGTGTGGCAAGGGGCGGGGGCCTGTAGAAATGTGCTGCCAGGGCTGCATTCTGTACCTCCATCCTGCAGCAAGCCTAGCTTCTGTCCAGGGTTTCTGCTGTAAATGTTTGGGTTAGCTTTTTTGGTTTGTTTGGAGGTTCTTGGTTTTGGTTTTTTTTTTCTGTTTTTGATTTTCAGTCTAGGCCTGAGGTCTACTGCTAATTTCAATGCTAGCAGGAAATATTTGAGCCTGGTTCCTTGCAGTTCCTCTGGCCAATGGTCTCAGTGGTTTTGATGTCATGCTACCAGCCTTCTTTATGAGGAAGGTTACCTGCTTTCTCATCTTTAATCTTAGAGAACTTTTCTTCAACCAGCTATAAAAGCTACCATTGAAATTTTAATCCATCTGTTTAATTCCTCAGTTTCCCCCACCAGGCGGTGAGTTCTTGCAGTGCAGAGGACTGTTTATTTTGTTTATTATAACCCCATGCCTAGCATGAGGCTTGCAGGAACTGATATTTCATAACTCCTTATTTCTTAAATGGATGAATATTAGAAGTTACATTTTTCCCATGGACCAGGTAATGCAATTTTAGATCTTGCCATATCACCCTATGATACCACTTGAGAGGTTTTCAGTGATGAGTGAAAATCCATGTGGGCAGCTCCCAAATTCCAGATAGATTATATCCCACCAGTTCAGAGATGAGAGAGTATCACAGTTCATAAAACTGAGCAGAATTCATTTTAGCCTTCCCATTTTACAGAGGAAGCCATTCAGCCCTGAGTGGGGCACTGTCTTGTTGAAAGTCCTGAGAAGAGTTTGTGGAAGAATGAACTCCTACCCAGTCCAGCGTGTTTTCCTTACTGCCAGTTCTCATTTTATCATGGGCGCATCACACCAACTAGTGGCCTCCTTTAGCCCACAAGGAGGTACTTTTAATCCAGTGTTTGGTGAAATAATTATTCTCGGTGTCTCGATACTACTAGAGGATAATCTAAAGGCAAATGAGACACAGCTCCAGCGGCCATCAGGAGTCACAGCAAGAAGGGACAGCCACCGCTGTAAGGAAAAGCTCTGTCTACTGGGCTATCAGCGGAGGTGCTGTGTTGGCAGGCTAGCTGTGGCATTCTTACCTAGAGGGAGAGGTGTTCCTAAGAAGGTCGCAGGGGTTTTTATTGTTTTGGGTTTTTTTTTTTCGCTTATCAATAAATAATCAACAGATCACTATGTAAGTTTAAGGCATACAGCATGGTGGTTTGATTTATGTATATTGTGAAATAATACCACAATAGCTTCAGCCAACATCCATCTTTTTGTCTAATATAGTCAAAAGAAACGAAAGAAGAGAAAAAACTCTGTTGATGAAAACTCTTAGGATTTAGCCTTTTATCACCTTTCCTACGTATCATACAGCAGTATTAGCTATAGTCACCATATTGTATGTTATATCCGTAGCACTTATTTATCCTATTAGTGGAAGTTTGTACCTTTTGGTGATCTTTCTTCAATTCCCTGTTTCCCCCACCTTCCACCGCTGGTTATCATAAATCTAATCTCTTTTCCTGTGAGTTTGGTATTTGTTTTGTTTTGTTTTAAGAGTCCACCTGTAAGTGAGATCGTATGGTATTTGTCTTTGTCTGACTCATCTCACTTGGCGTAATGCCTTCCAGGTCCAACCATGTTGTCGCAAATGGTAGGATTTCCTCATTGTATATGGCTGAATAATACTGTTTTGTGTATATATACAATGGAACTTCTTTATTTATTCATCCATTGATGAACGCTGAGGTAGTTTTCATGTCTTGGCTATTGTAAATAATGCTGCAATGGACATGGAAGTGCAGATACATCTCTCTGACATTCTGTTTTTCTGTCCTTTGGATATATAGTCAGAAATAGGATTGCTGGATCACATGGTAGCTCCATTTTTAATTTGTAGAGGAACCTCCACACTGTTTTCCATAGTGGTTGCACCTATTTGTTGCACAAAGGTTCTCTTTCCTCCACATCTCCACCACCATTTGTTACCTCTTAACTCTTTGCTGATAGTCCTTCTAATGGGCGTGTGCTGATAACTCATTGTGGTTTGAATTTGCATTTTTCTAATGACTAGTGACAGTGAGCATCTTTTCATGTACCTGTTGGCCTTTTGTATATTTTCTTTGAAGAAATGTCTATTTAGGTCTTCTATCCATTTTTTAAATTGGGTTATTTGTTGTTTTGCTATTGAGTTGTACGGATTTTTATATTTTGTAATATTAACTCTTTTTAAGATATATGGTTTGCAAATATTTTTTTCCCATTTCATAAGTTGTCTTTTCATTTTGTTGCTGCTTTCTTTAGCTGTACAGAAAGTTTTTAATTGGATGGAGCCTCACTTGTTTGTTTTTTATTTTGTTGCTTGTGCTTTAGGCATAGTATATAAGAAATCATTACTAACTCCTGTGTCAAGGAGGTTTGTTTCTATTTTTTCTTCTAGGAGGTTCATGGTTTCGGACCTTACATTTAATATTTAATCCATTTTGAATTAATTTTTTCGAGTGGCGTAAAGGGTCTGGTTTCCTTCTTTTACACGTGAATATCCAATTATGCCAGCACCATTTATTGAAGAAACTGTCTTTTCTCCATTGAGTAGTGTTGGCTGCCTTGTCAAATATTAGTTGATTGTATTTGCTTGAGTTTATTTCTGGGATCTTGATGCTGTCCCATTGGTCTATTTGACTGTTTCTGATCCCATATCCATAATGTTTTGATGAATATAACTCTACAGTATAGCTTGAAATCAGGAATTGTGATGTCACCTGTTTTGTTCCTCTTTCCCAAGATTCCTTTGGCTATTCAAAGCTTTATTGATTCCATATAAATTTTAGGGGTATTTTTTTTCTACTTCTATAAAAAAATCACCATTGGAATCTTGATAGGGATTACATTGAATCTATACATGACTTTGGCAGTGTTGACATTTTAACAATATTATTTCTCCTAATACATGAATATGGATACCTTTCGATTTATTTGTATCTTCTTTGAACAATCCTGTACCTTTCCATGTAGAGATTTTTAACCCCCTCAGTTAAATTTTTGCCTAAGTATTGTATTATTCTTGATGTTATTGTAAATAGGATCAATTTCTCTATTTCTTTTTCAGAAATGTTCTCGTTAGTATAGGTAGCAGTTCTTGAATCAAGGGCCAGCCTTCAGCTCTTTCTTCACAGGCAAGGACAATAGTTTATGTTGCAGGGAAAACATAATAATTGTCTCATGTGTGCCTCTTATCCTGTGTATGTCTCTGCCTCTTTGATAAGGAAACAAGGGCTTTGTTATATATTGTGTGAACACCTGTCTGCCAGGATTTAGAACAAATGCTTTCAGGCAAAATGCCTTTTATTTCAGTAAAATTTCATATGTTACTTCTGTCCACCACTGTAGGATCGTGTTAAGTTTTCCAGAACTCCAGGAAATGTTTATTTTAATTTTCTTTAAAGAAAGGGGAGAATACAGAAAAATGTATCAAAAGCTTCTTGTGCAGAACTACTGTTTTGATTTCTCTTTGTGTGAGCTTTGGCTTTCCCACATCTTGAGCCCTAAACCCTTTGATGTTACCCCTTTAAGCATAAAATAAAAGATTATTCTCTTTGGTCTAGAGTCTTGGAGGAGGGCAAACACAAAACATTCCTGTGTGTTCATATTTCCATAGCAATAATTGATGCTGGTCTTAGGGCTGTCCTGTTTGCCCCAGCCTTATAAATAAGCATCTGGTGTTCTGTGAGTGTTCAGTTTCACCAGCTTTCCCGTCCTGTATGGAGTGCTTTCTTGTGTCTGCGTGAACAACTTGACAAGGGGGGCATCCAGGATCTGAGTCCCCACTCTGTCCCTGCAGGGCTCATAGTTATGCTTTGCACACAACAGAGGATCAACGCATGAGTGAATGTGTGGGCGGTTTTTCCAGTCCGATTCCACGAGCTGCTTGGTTCTATTACATGCACCAGCTAGGTTTTCATAAGGCATTTTATTGGTACATATTTCTCATTACTTTTTAATACTCAATAAATGGTTTGTGTTACTTTCAGTAGAGCCCAAATGAATCGAAAAATGAAATATTTCCAGTTAAATGGTTAATCTTTTTAATGCCTTCCCACAACATGGCGTTGGGTCCACGAGACTCAATCCCTGGGTTTGACAGTCAGCTTGGTTGCCTAACTTTGTGTTTGTGTGGTATAAACACCTAAACTCTCAGAGCTGTTCAGGCTTTCTAAATCCTCATCACTTACAGATGAGGGAGCTGACGTATTTACATTCTTCATGGTTAGTGAATGAATTGGAAGTTTGCACGATTCAAAGTATTTTTTCAATAAAAATGTATTATCTCTCTGTTTTGTGACTGGTCTCTGACTGGTTCTGGAGGGAGAGAGGTGCTGGAAGGAATGTGGACTGCCTGCTTTGTTACCAGCTTTGCTATTCTTACTGATAGGAAGACAGCTGAATGGGTTGCATTTGGTCAAGGGAAAGGGCAAAAGCAGTCACCCACATAACCAATTCAGAAATTGAGTCTATTCTGTTGAACTTATTTGTATTTTGTGATAAATCTTGAAATTGCCCCTATTCCAACTCTGATGGCGAAGGACTGAGTATCAAAGCCATTCTTTGCCTTTTCTATGCCAGAAACTCTGTTTTTCAGAATCTAGTGCACCTTGGAGGTCATTCTAAATACTGTCATTACTTGGAGAAAAAAATACACTTCGCAAGAATGACATGGGAAAAATAAAGGGATCATTGCTCAAGTGTCAAGAAAGGGAGGTAGAATGATAAAGAAATGAGGAGAGCCTTGCCTGGGTTTTATAAGATCGGCACCTGAATTCTAGCACTGCATCCTTTTAGCTTTATGATTTAGGAAAGTAAGGAACTCTGGAGACCTTGCTTTTTTATGTATCATGTATGGGAAAGAGTGGAACAGCTTTGGCCCAGAGATTAATCTGTACAAACTCTTATTATTAAAAACTGTTATGTTTATTTGTTCCTATTCTGAGTCTTGTCTAATCAGGTAGCTTCTGATAAATAAATATCTCAAATGATGGCCAGTATTTATTTAGCAGTTTATGGCATACACTGTACTTAATTATTTACTATTCTCTTTTTGCTAATATTATATAATATTCTAGTATTAAAATAAATGTTCTGTTTTACTTTAATATTCTTTTTGGATGCATTGTGGTCTGTATTTGATAGATGAAAAAAGAGAGATTTTAGGAGGATCAAGAGCTTTGTAACCTAAGTTTACTTCTCAATAATGGGGGAGATTCAAACCCACATTTTGAAACTCCTAAACCCATGTCCTTCCCTAAGGTTATAGTGATTGTAAACATCGGATGTAATCAAGAGTCATATAGAAAGCCTGGCCTATGCTACCCCGAGCCCCTCACTGTATCCTCGTTCTCTTGAAATTCTCTAGAAAGCACTTGGCTCCTTGAAGAAGTACAGGTTGAGGTTGGAAGCAGGTGCATTTCACATGAGTGGTTTTCACTCTCTATTGAAAATCTGAAATGCAATGTCTTCTAAGATTTAGGAAGTTGAAACTGGGGAGAGGAGTCACAATCAGCAGTGGCATCTGCCATACTTCTTTCTTCTCACAATTTAATAAGAATCACCAAAGAGGATTTCTTTCTTCACCTAAAATTCTCATGGAAAGAACCCTGACGGGACCGACAAGTGGGGAAACACATTTGGGCTACACAAAGCTGCTTTAAGCTCTGACACAGGCCGACAGTCTGGTGTATAAATAGAGAAACTGTTTTATTGGTGCTTTTAATAGAGTCTTATCTAAATATCTAACTGCTCTCTGCAAGTGTCAGTTGTTACTCTAGGTTAGATTTCAAGGCCCACAGCTCCCTTATGAGGTCAATGGGATAAGTCATGTTTATTGCATGGTTAGAGCCCCCAAGGCCCCAACAAACATTTTACACATTGTTTCTAGGACTAGCAATAAATTTGGCAATTATTACCAAGACTGGGCTAACACATCTTCTGAAAGGGCTATTTGAGAAAACAGCAAAGGGGGAGGATGATGTGGCAGCAAGCCATGGCATTGAATCAGGCAGGCCTGAATAAAACCCCCAGCTTTACCACTTAGATGATTTACACCCATCAAGGATAAGTACTTAACTTTTCTGAACTTCAGTTTTACCACTAACAAATAGTAAATTATAAATTATAGCTTTGCATATAAGATATGAGAAAAATTCACCAATCAAGTTAATTTAGGGTACTTGGTATTATTCCAGTCCTAGTTCTTAGAATACCCAGAGACATAAAGATTTATCACTAGACAGAGGTACTTTTGTCCAGCCCTGTGTTTTCCTATTTTCTCGTATTCTAAGAAACTCAAGATTCTCTTCGAACTTTTTCTAGCTTTGGTGGGGACAGGAAGTGTTATGTACAGATCTTTATTGTACCTCTTGTGTATTTGAGAACCGGTACCTATGAGTTCAAGGAGGATTTGGGGTCACTGGAGACTGGGTTTTACCCACATACAACCACGTCTTCCTCTCTGACTTAGAGGGTCAGATATTGAAAATGGGGAAGGAAGCACTATTGCTATTCCCCAGGCTAGGAAAAGAAATTATCTTCTGGCTGGTGTGGCTCAGGGGATTGATTGCTGGCCTGAGAAGCAAAGTGTTGCCTGTTCGATTCCCAGTCAGGGCACATACTTGGGTTGTAGGCCAGGTCTCCAGTAAGGGGCACACTAGAGGCAACCCCACATTGATATCTCTCTCCCTCTCTTTCTCCCTCCTTTCCCCTCTCTCTAAAAATAAATAAGTGAAATCTTTTTTTAAAAAAGAAATTAATGTCACTCCTTTTAACAGTACATCACTGCATTTATAGAGGTCTAGACTTTGACTTCCATGATGCCATTTAGTTCTCTTCACTCCATAAAGGACATTATTCTCCTTGTTTTACAGATGAGGAAACTACAGTGAAGTGACTCGTTGATGATATGAATTTCATGAGCCAATATCCTGGCCTGGTCCAAAATTCAGTAACATTCTTTCTCACTTGCAGCCATTTCTGACTTCTTAAGGCCTCCAGAGCAGCTTCGGGCCCAATCTCTTCCAACAGTGAAACAATCTGATGTGACAAACACTCAGACTATTTGGGAGAATGGTCCTCTGTTTGAGTTGCTGTTCTTCCTGTCAGGTCTCAACACAGGGGTTGCTGTGGGTTGTGGGGTCGTCAGACTGTCCCTCACCAGTCAGGAGAATTAGGAGAGCATAGGCCTGTGGTTATATTGTAGATGCAGCATTAAGACCAGCCTAGTGATAATGCGTTGCTAGGTCACAACCTTTGTGGACTTCTTTTCATCAGCAACATAGAAGACACATTAGAAAAACAACCTCTGTAATTTGTACCTTATTGCTTTTAGTATACTTGAGGATAGTGCTTTATAAAGGTGATGTCTGACGGCAGGCTACCTGTAAGGCATCTCTCAAGGCCATGTGACCTGTGGTACAATGAAAAGAGATCATCCTGAAAACTTAGAAAACCAGCTTTAGTCCTGCCTCTTCTGGTCAATCGCCTGCCCTTTCTGAATCTGTTTTCTCCACTAAGCAATGTGTTTAGACCACATGGTTTTAAATATCCCTTCCTCTTCTGAATTGTTCCCTAACTTTTTCTATGTAAGGAGTTGATTGAAAGAGCTGATGGAAAGAGGTACAGATCTCATTATGAAAAAAGGTTAAGTTGTGAATAGGAGCTATTTAAGGCAGCAGAAAAAAAAATAGAGCATCACTTTCAATGATGTCCATCTTTAAAAAAAGGAAAAGCAGAATTTTAGTTTGTTTTCACTTGGAGAGTTAAACCCTTGCCAATCTAGGTCATTCACTACATTAAATAGGCTAAAAATTTATCTTTTCCTATTTTTATTTATTTACATGTATTTTGTATATATTAGTATATTATAATGATATAGTTATTTATAATACACTTGTTAAAATTATTTTCTTCTTGCCTTTTTCTCATTTAGTGGAGGCATAATTTGCATACAAGGAAATGCTCAGACCATGAGCCTCTCTGGTGGTGGCCTCTGAGCTATCGATGAGATCTGACAATTGTGTATATCACTCCAGAAAGGTCCCTCGTGACTCTTTGCAACCAATTCCCACTTGCCACCCTTAGAGGCAACTCCTTCCTGACTCTGTCACTATAAATTATTTCTGTCTGCTCTTTAATTCAGATCAATGGAACCATACCATATTTATTTTTGTATCTGGCTTCTTTTGAATTTCAACATGCAGGTTTTTGATATTCATCCATTCACACACGCTGTTGTATCACAGATCTGTTCCTTTTTGTTATCGAGCGGTGTACTATTACATGAATATACCCCCAAATAGTTTATTCATTCTCCTCTTTTTTAAAAATTGTATTATGAATTTATGTAAGTGAAAAACACAGGGATATAAGTATTGAATCTTTGGGTAAAATCCCTCTTCTGTTCAACCTTGAGAGCCTCCGCTATCTGCCACTGGGACCCTGACACCAACCTGAAGTATTGGACATATACCTTTGCTTATTCTAGTCACCATTAATCCCTGTCCTTCCCGTGAGTGTCAAGAGGATGTGGGAGGAACACCGGCCTGAGAGCCAAGAGACCTGGGTTCCAAGGGCAGCTCTGCCTCACTCAGCAGTGTATGTGGCCACTTTAGCACCAGGCCTCAATTTCTCCATCAGCGAAATGGTCTAGTTGGACTAGAGAATCCTTCTGCTCTTTTATTGCAGACATCCTAGGGTGCTTTGAAAAATCCCTCCTATAGCCTCTGGACACCCCATTCTTCTCAGTCCCGGAATTTCTCTTCTGCATCTTTGTGGTAAAGTATCCAAAGTATTGGGTTATTCAAGAAAATATATCTGGTCCCTCTTCCTCTCCCAAGCCCCACACTGCCCTTTTGTAGACTTGGAGCATTGAGAAGAAATGTTGTCCAGTGAGCTTGCTGCAAGAAAGATTTCCCTGAGAAGCATTGGGTCTTAAATTTTCACCTATTTGTGAAATTCTTAGAATATTATTAAATTTCAAAGCTAATTAGGGGTATCGCACTTTATCATACTTTTTATCATGCTTCGAAGTATATTATGGATTTGTTCTGTCTCCCTCCCATCTTTAATCATTGTCTCTGTAGTAGCTTCTAAACTGTTGACTTGGGCTCTTTCCTCCTGAAAGAATTTTGTCATTGTACTTGTGTGATCTGAGGTTAAGCACCAGATGGTCAAAGTGCCGGCCGATTTGTATTTCAGTTAGTCCTAGGCTGACGTTGTTCATTTACAATGTCTATTTTACTTTAGCACTCAACTCATTAATGCCTCCTATCCTTCTCCTCACAGTTCTTAGAAGAAAAGGCCTTTGAAATATGTTCCCTTTCTCTACAGAAAATTCTTTCTATGAATTTTTTATTTTAAAGACAAACTGCTTCACTTTACAAAATGGTATCTGTCTTTAGCATGAAATAAACTAGGAGGAGTTGAACTGTGAAGGAGGATATTTTTCCAGCTTCTCTAAGACAATGGTAGAATTATTTTGGATACCAGGTGAGTTTAGAGCTTAGTATATTTGTCCATATATAGTAGCACATTCCAACTCTAAACAAAAGTAGATTTGGGAGTACCTATCATTTTTATTACCCATCTTCTTGGATATATTCTTTGCAGCACAGTGAGTAGGAAAGAGCATGGACTTAGAGAATCAGAAAGGCTAATTTTTTAATCTTGGCCCAGCTATGTTCCAGTTGAACAACTTCGGAAAATCACATAACCTGTCTTAGTGTTCTTTGTAAATTAGCAATAATAAGGTCTATTTTTCAAGGCTGTCTTGAGGATCTTAGATAATACATGTAAAATGTATGGGACTAGTCAAAGAACACGTATGAATGACCCACAAACATGGACAACAGTGTGGGAATTGACTGTGGGAGCAGAGGAGGGCGAAGGGGGCAAATTGGAATAACTTTAATGGAATAACAATAAAAAATTTAAAAGAAATGAAAAAGATTTGTGACATATAAAGTATGAACCCAATGATGGTGGTAATGCAATTACTTTGGAGATACCATTTCTGTTAGGTCTCATAGCATCAAAAGTAAAGCACCAAGTTTCAAACTCTAACTTTGGTACTTCTAAAATGAAGTATAAAACTTCATTTTCACACTCACAGCTTCTGAGACCTTTCACTATTGCCTTACATCTTTCCAAATTGTGATTAGATCCAGAAAATCATATTTGAAAGTCCTGGTGCATGCTGTTTTCCAGTGAAGGACCCAGAGGGGCATAATCAGAACTTTATGAAGTGATCGCACTCCATGCTGCATTGCAGAGATAAGACCTCTGTACAAGGGACATGTCTCCTGAGTTTGCAGTCGAGGCTCAGACAACCCCAGAGTCTAGAAACCATCACCCATAACTAGAAACTATAGGGGAACATGGTAAAAAGCTTAACAGAGATTTAAAAATTCAATCAATGGGTTCGAGGGAAGATTGGTGAGCTATCACTGTAGTGAGCTACCATAAAGTGCATTTTCACCTGCAAGATCTATTATCCAGAATTTTGGACTGGTCCTTTCTTCACGTAGCTGTTTGGAGTGTCTGTGATTTGTTCTCCTGATGGAACATGAATGAGAAGCACATTTAACCAGGTCTCACAGCCAACTTCCTTCAAAAATTTCCTCTGGCGAACGTGCCATGTACCCTTGACATGGAAAACACAGTTCATGGAGGGGACAGGCTCTGGAACTCAGAGCACGGACATGGGAATTGGGAGTTCTTACATCTGTTGCTTGGGCCAAAGACTGACTCTCTATCTGGAGCAAGTTGATTCACTCACAAGGTGAAGGAGATCTGCAATGAGTGGAGGGCTCCTCCGAGAGTGAAGCTGCATGACTACTAAGTGTCTATTATTATTGCTCACCTCAGATAAGGAAAATGGTTATAACTGTTGCCAAAACATCCATGCTATTCCCTTTGTCTTCAAAAGCCAGTTTTGCTCTGTGAATTCTAGTCTCAGCCAAAGTCAATGAGGACTCCTGCTGTTAACCTCAACGGAGTCCACTTAAAGGCTTTTTTGCATCCATGCTTTTATATAGTTGTTCATTAGTCAAGGAATAAACATTCTGCACCAGACACTGTACTAAGGGAAGCAAAACATGGGTGAAACTTGGTCCCACCTCAAGCAGCTCAAAATAGGGTGGGAGAGACAAACATGTACACGAAACCAGAATATAATGAAAAAATTCCACATGAGTATACCTACAAATGTTGTATGGATGAAGAAAGAAGTAGCAGCCAATTTTGCTGGAGAGAAACCAATTCGGGAAGGGGTCAGAGGGCACATATGACTGGAGTCTGAGCAGTCCAGTCAGAGATAAAGCGAGAAGAGTAACATGAAAAGAGGTTGCAACAGGGAGAGAGGTAGGATATGTTCAGGCAATCAATCTGATTTGGCTGGAGTGCACACTGTACATCACAGTGTTCACTCTGTTGGCCGAGTGTTCGGTGGATCAGAGTTACAGAAGTTCCTACCATGCTGCCAATGAGTTGTATTTCTCTCACAGGCATGGGGGAAGCTTTCTGTGGTTTCTAGGCAAGAAAATACAGTGCTGGCTGTGCTTTAGAAATACGCTCTGACCGGCGGCACAGGTGGTAAAGTAAAGGAAGGAAGAGGTCACACGCTAGCTGCTCTCAGACCAGATACCTGTGTCTATATTTTGTTCTATATTCAAAATATTTTTAATTTAAACTGGATGCAAACTCTTTAAATTTCGGAGAATTCATATAAAAACCTAGATTTTCAGTTTCTGCCAAAAAATGGAGTTCACAAATTCTGCCTGGAAAGAAGCAGCTAGAAATGAGAAGTACCTTCCACTTCGATTGGGCATGCATTCTACAGTTTGCTACCGTGCCCCCCATTTTTTGCTTACACACACAAAGCGTGCCCCTCATTCGTATTGCCTTTCCAGACCTTGGATACAGGTGTGAGACCTCTGGAGTAAAGCGAACGCAGAATATGGCATCAGAAACATCGTCGACGAACGGTGTTGCAGTTGTACTGCCAGAAATGATGGAAACTTGAACCAGGCTGCAAGCCACAAGGGTAGGAAGAAGGTCAAGGATGGGCTGGCTGATTGCTTCTATGTGTAAAGAATGAGAGAGATGGGAAGCCAAAGAAGTCTTTGGTGTTTTTATTTTGCTTAATAAGTGAGTCAGATTCCCATACAGTCAGAAACACAGGAGGAAGAAAAGGCTTTGGAAGATGTCAGTGTATTCAGTATGGACCTTTGTAGTTTAAGGCTCTGGAAAATATCGATAAGACTGTTGAAAATATACTTGTAGGCCAGTCACTTAGTTGGTCAGAAAGTACTGTGCTAAGGAATGAAAGCTCATTATGACCCAGGCGGTCACATACTTTTTTTTGCCATCGTGTGTCTTATACACTTTATCTTGAACTCTAACAGGTATCAGGCAAATACTAGTTCTTGAAACCAGGAAAACACGTAAGGAAATGGGGACGCATACAATGCCTGGAGTGGGCTCATAACTGAGTGATATTTTACAGTGGAAACTGGAGAGACAGTCCTTAGTTCACTCGATGTGAAATAAATGGGTCATGTTAAAATGCAGGTTTTAAATGAGTTATAGCCATTAGGTAGAATCTGTTAGAAGGGGGAAAAAGTCAATACAAAACAAGATGCAGAGCCAGGACTAAGATAAGTGAGGCTTCTAGGGAACCAAACTGAAAGATACCCTCAGGCCCTTCCAAGCCCCTGGAAGTGGGCACCTCCTTACACTTGGCTCTCTAGGATCTCACTTGCCTCACCCTAGTCCTGGCCCTAATGTGGAGTTTTTGCAAATCAACAAATCATAAATGTTTGTGATCATAAGTCATAAAGTGTTATCCTTCATCCCATGAAATTCCATGGGCATGATTATAACTAATTATTTGCCATGTATAATCTTATCTCATTCATAGGTAGATCCCTACTGTGGGGTGATACAGGTAGAACAAGCTCTGGGTTGAACTATCAAAGCCTCAAACTTTGTCTCATGAGTTTCCAGGTGGGGCTGAGCTACCTGGAATATCACTGAAATACCTATGATAGGCAATTGATCGATAGCCGTTTACACTGGCTTTGTGCATGGAAGTATCCCTCTCCGGAGTAGCATCCATTGGTGTTGATGTAGCACTTAGATTTTGAAGGGATAGTCACTAGCACATCGGCATGCCAAATGGATGGAGGAAGGAAGTTTTGTTTTCTTTTTCTTTTTTTTAATGTTAGTGCTGGATTATTTATTTACTTTAACAGTTTTATTGAGGTATAATTGATAAACAAAGAACTACACATATTTAATGTGTACAGTTTGATGAGTTTGGACCTAAGCAAACACCCGTGATACCATTACCACCACCAAGGACTAAACATATCCCACAACTCCCAGAGTTTCCTTGTGTCCCTTTGGTTTTTTATTGATTTATTTATTTATTTTTATGGTAAGAACACAACATGAGATTCACCCTATTAAGAAATCTTGAAGCACACAATACCATATTGTTAACTACAGTGGTTTTGTTGCATAGCACTTCTCTGGAACTTACTCATCGAGCACAACCGAAGCTTTACACCCATTGAATAGCAGCTCCCCATTTCCCCGTCCCCTGTGCTCCTGGCAACTGCTCTTATAGTCTCTGCTTATGTGAGTTTGACTATCTTACATACCTTATGTAAGTGGAATCACAAAGTTGTCCTCTGACTGACACATTCATATTTCATGTAGCATCATGTCCTCCAAGTTCATCCATGTTTTTGTGAATGGCAGGATTTCCTTTTTTTTAAGGACTAAATTATATTTCATTGTAGATACACATGTTTTTTTATTCATTCATCTGTCAGTGGATACTCGGGTTGTTTCCATATCTTCACTATTGTGGTCAGTGCTTCAAGATCCTAATTTCAATTCAGAATCTTTTCTTTATGGCCTGGCTCACTTACTTATAGAGAACGTGAGCAGGGAAGTTAATGCTGAATCTGATGTCCAAGATTTTTCAACAGAAGCAGGACTGTAGCTCTTGAAGTTCATCTAAGCTGAACTTGCTGGTTTGAGGTAAAGGGTGTGAGGAATTGTAATTTGTAAAATATGGTCACGATTGTCATGAAAAGTCTCAATTATCCGAAACAGTGACCCAAATCCAGCAAGATAAAATCTGAGAGAGACAAAAGTGAAATTCTGTTCCTAGCTTTAAAAATTAACTACACAAGTACATACAAGGACCATTTGACAGGTGTCCATGTTAGAAAATAAAAATAAAAGAGACCTGTAGGGAAGACAATTTGACCTCAAGATCAGTAATATATAGGACCATGGAAAAGTAAGTGTACCTTTGGCTGCATGCATATGAAGAAGAGTGGGCATAATAAGGGAAGCAGTAGTTCTGAAAATGATGTGTTCATTCATGAGCACCACATAGGAAAGGGAGCCTGGCAAACCTGCAGTTTTGCAGAGAAAGCTGATCAGGAGGTAAGAGGACAGAAATCATGTACCATAAGGAGTTGTTGAAGGAATCCGGCTGTTTTTCCCAAAAAAAAAGAGGGGGGGGGAAATATTTTCAGTACTCTCTAGGTGGTTACAGAAAAAAAAAAAAGGCAACAGACTTGTCCTTAGAGGGTAGAAGTAGGGCTAATGAGGTAGAAGGCATTTGAATCAATATAATAAAGAGAGTTCTACAATTAGACCTCTTGGGAAAATGCACACCTTCCACTGGACATGATGCACGCAGTTCCAGGGACTGCCCGGGCGCCGATGACTGACTGGGGGTGCCATGGAGGGAATTTATGGGTCAGGTGGACAGGGTCAGAAGACCACTAAGGTCATCTTCACTCTGATGTGACTCCATGATTCTACACAAAATTCTAGCTCCTTAATTTCTTTGACTGTACAATTAAATAGATAATTTGCCTTTATTACATGATGCCCACACTAAAAGAAAGCTTACATGTTTTTTTTACATGTAGAGTTATTAACAATAATGCTGGATACTTTTGAAGAACAAAGGAACTCTATACATGTATTCCTACACCAGTAGATTCTCATGCTGTTACAGGGCACAAACAGTAGCTTTCAGAGTTGGAGAACATTGTCATCTGTATAGGGAAGGAAGATGGATTTTGCAACCACACCCTTTGGGTATTATCGTTGCTCGAAATACCCTAGCTGCATTAACCTAACTAGTTTCATGAAGTTAGAATGCATTAATTTTATGTGTCTTATGTCCAGAAGTTAATATTTAGTTTTGCAAGGATTAATTCACCAATCTGTTCCAGATATTATTCACCCAATTCCATGCTAAAAAATTTTTTTTAATCCCTTGTCTTTGAAGATGTCAAGTATAGAAGCTGTGCCTATGTTTCATTTACTTAGCTACATGCCTAACTACTCCAAAATTTAGTGACTGAAGAGATCATCATTTACTATCTATTACAATTTGGTGGGTCAGGAATTTGATAGCATCTAACTGAGCAATCCTGGCTTAGGGTCTATTGTGAGATTTCTGAGTCTAAAGTCTCTCAAATGCTTCTTTACCAACAAGACTGGCACAGGGCTGGGCATGCTTGAACAGCTGTTCTGGACTAAACGGGGTTCTTCAAGCATTTTTCCCTATCGTGGCAGCTTCAGGATAACCCAACTCCAAACATCGCAACTCAGAGCTTCAAAGGTACATGTCTCATGAAAACCATATCACATTGTATGAGTAACATTAGGAGTCATATAATATCGCCTCTACCACATTCCATTGGCCAGCAGTTACACATGTCCTTTCGGGCCCCCACCACTCCCTGGTGGACCATCAGGATCACGTTGAAAGAAGAAAATGTGGGACAGGATATGCGATGGTATCACCATCTTGGAAAGTGCACTTTGTTATCACATTCCCCATAGTATATAAACAGGTAACACTACAAACAGGCTCCCTGCCACAAGGCAGGTATGAAGAGTGCTGTGAAAGGGCAGAAGAGTAGGGAATGATTAATAAAGGAGGTGACATTTACTTGCCCTGGGCCCTGGAAAACTGAGCCATCTCAGTTGTTTAGAAAAACGTTCCAAGCGGAGGCAACAGTGGAAGTAAAGGCCTGCAAGAACAAGCATGAAGTGTTAAATAGTTCGGGTTGACAGGAATGAAGGCTGTGTTGGGGGAATGATGGGATAGGTGCCTGGAAATGAAAAGTAAGGTGATATCCTGCAGAGCCTTGAGGGTCAAGTTAAAAAGTCTGGCACTGGGGAGCAGTCACTGGCTTTAGAGCACAGGCATGTAGTAGATAGAATGCTCTTCCAGAGTAACCCGTTCCATCCACATTCTTTTCTGCCTTTGATAGTAAACATATCATCTCTGTGAAAGTTTGCTTCCTAGCCTAAACTGAATGCAGACTCTAACGCATCAAATCACTTCAGATTTTTTTTCTTTTTTACCCACCACAAACAACGCTACGATGGCATGCATTTGAACAAACCGAAAATGATTTCACTCTAATCATTTTCAGAGCTTTTGGCTAGATGCAGAGTGAGATATTCATACCTTTTTCAAGTAGTGTGGGTTCTTTTTTCCCCAATTCCTCTCATCCATCTGGTTCTCTGGGGATCTTGGAATCCAGGAAAGTGTTAGTTCACTGTGCTGAAATCCAAAAAAGACTGCTAAACTGTGACAGAAAATTTGTATTCCAGAGACACTGAAAGAGGGAGTCCAACCACCCTTTTGCAGCAGCAAAGAGAAAACATCTGGATTTTCTGTCCCCTTTGTCTTTCAGCAGCTACAGGATGGAAAACTCTGTACTAGTTGTCTATGCCTTTCAAACCTACTTAATGTAAACCACTTTGGCCTGGTGGGGGTGCTGAGAGAAACCAAAATATGGAATTATTTTATTTCTAGTGTCAGAAATTATTTTACAGCCAAGACACAGTTTAAGGGAAACAAATCACTTCTCCAACTCCTCTTTGTGCTCTTCAGAAGGTTATGGTCCTGTGAATGGGTCCCAGAGCCAGGTGTTTGTACACACCAACCGTGCTGGGCTCAGAGGAAACTACACAGTTGCATTCATGATGCTGGCATGTCTTTATGGCCTTTCTGAGCTTTGGTGCCGTCTTTTGTCTTCTTCTGGCATAAGTATAATTAGAAGGGCTTGTTTTCAACAGAAGCCAAACCATTGCCAAATCTGTTCAACTGATCTGTAGAGAATTGAAGTTAGCTCACGGCCCTCTGGCTGTTCACTTTGCCACTCCCAGGAGTTAGAGGCTTAAAGTTTTCCCTTTTCTTTTGAAAGAGGATCAAGTCTGGTTCAAACAAGCTTTTTTGTCATCCCCAGGAGTACAAAGAAAGACCTTCTGTGACCCTAGTTGTTTGGCTCAGACCACTTGTGGCTTGCTATAATTTAGGAAATTATTGCAATTCATAAAGCCAGGTAGAAATAAACACCTTGGCAGAGCCTGAGTTTCAGCAACTCTGAAGGGAACCGACATGTGAGCAAAATAGTATTGGGAACATTTCTAGTCTCTGCTTGCAGATCTTGACTCTAATGGATGATTCACAGTGGATTTAATCGTGATTTGAAACATGTAAGCAGGCAGTATACACATAGCGGAGAACATCACTGCTTAAACCCTGATTTTAGATTTTGCCCCTGAATGGGTCAGTGACCCATCGTAGACAAATACTATAAGTAAAAAAAAAAGTGTTGCCCTACCTTTGTTGTTTGATTAACTTCAGTTTATTATATCCTTAGCAAAATCTGCAGCACAAATTTTTTTGACAAATATACTCATGCTAAGATAGAATTGAAGAGTTGGAATAGAATTTAGATGTTAGGTAGTTGAATGGAATTTACATTTTTCATTCCACAAATACTTGTTAGAAATACCTGTTATGTGTGAAGCACTGCTTCCAGAGGTTGTGAATGCAGGGGTGTCTCAGACTGGCGAGGAGATAAGCAATAAGCACGTCAACAACCCAGTGCATGAGGTGATATCAGATAGTGATAAGGAATAGGAAGAAAATAACAGGGTAATGAGATAGAGTCCAGCTCAGGAGAGGGTATTGCTTAAATAGGGTGGTGATAGAAGGCCATCTGAGGATGGTGATGAAATTTAGGATACATGTATGGGAGTAGGTGCTAATGGATGACTCTTTGGAACATTCATTTTCAGTCATTCATTTATTTGCTTAATAAAATTTTCATTGAGCTCCTTCTATGTACCAGACACTGTTGAGTGTACTCTAAGGGGTGAAATAGCGAACAAGACCAAGAACCTCACCCTGTTGAAACTTCTGTTCAATCCTCAAGTCAATCACAGAGCTTCAAGGGACCAAGAAGTCTATTAACCTAAATCTCTCATTGTATAGGTAAATGAATTTAGGCCCAGAGAAGAAAGGCTTTGCACAGGCATCGTTGCCAGTGGCTTGTCCTCACAAGACAAGAGAATAACCCTTGGCTTATGGTTGTTTCTGCTTGTCACTATATCATGCAGGGTCTCCTTAAACATCTGCTTCAACAACCCTAGGTTAAAATAGTACTTGGGTTAGCGCCGTGACCCAAAGGGAAGCCGTTCTCCCACTGGAGCTTCTCGTGTACTCCAAATGGAAGATAACGCGATCGAACACTGTCAAGATGCTGCTTCACAGGCACTGGCATCAGGGGCTCAGCTGGAACTTAATTAGAGTTAAGTCAAGAAAATGGATCGTGCCAAATATTTCTGCAACAAATTATATATTCCATGAGACTTCTCTGTACACAGTAAGTGAATGGTCTGTGGAAACTCAGTCAATTAGGTGTTCCAAGTATGTAAACTGAAGAAAAATATAATAAGAACAAGAGTTGAAAACATCCCAAATGGAAGTAAAAAAAAAAAAAACAACAAATTTTCCTAAACTCACTATGCTTGGCTTGTGGATGTCTATGTGGGCATCTCATATTGTCTGTTTCTCTCCAGTAACAAGAGTAATGGAAGGTAGGCTCAGCTGATTAGTAAGAGACTCAAGAACCAAGACTTAAGATCAGTCCTCATACGGAAGGAACATCAATTTTTCCCAGAGAAAAAGACTTTGTAACAATATCTTTAATCTCTTTACATTCTGAAAAAGTACATTTTATATTTATTTTATTTAATTCTCCCAATTCTGGAGGTAGACAAGGCACTCAGATTATGGAGTTTTATTCAGCTACTTTGGAAGTGGCCCTCAGTGCACTGATATGACTGCCAATGAATAACTTCTCTGTACAAGTTGCTCGTGGCAGGAATTATGGAAGCTGGGCCCAAGGTCATCAGGCCATGAAGCTTAGAATAGGATTAGCTCCACTGAATTATTGCCTAGAGGGCCTCCATGCTTATCTGTTTGTGACAGTCTTGTTTTAACAGTAGTAAAAATTCAACTAATATAATATATTCGGACCAATGATTTTTCACTGGTGACATAGATAATTATGTTAATAACTAATCAACCTTAGTTGTCTTATTCTTATTGCTAACAGTGGACAAAATATCAGAGATGTTTTGGTATTCCATAAAGAATATAGTGTGGAGTTTGGAGAAAAGCACTGTATAGAAACCAGAGCATCTGAGTCTCGAACTCAGCTCTGAGACTATGTCTACCATTAGGCAATCAGCTTCCCTGAATGCAGTGTCCCAGGATATAAGGTGAGAGAGTCGGACAAGAAAATTTTAATAATTTTTTTCAAGTTCAGGCAAACTGTGCATTTGTGAAAGGTTATGGCACAGCAATTTGCTAAAGGTCAAGAACTTTGTTCAGTGTAATTGCCATTATCTAGAACTGTATAGAAAGATACAGGAGAAACATGTTCTTTGAAGGACAGTGTGAAGTAGAAGAATGAACCTATGTCTTCTGACTCCGAGGACAAGTCTTTGGAGTCAGAAGACAGAGGTTTGAACGCCGGCCATGTTTGCAGTCGCGCGGCATGTGAGAATTCTACCATTCTACCTACTACGACACCATTGTGGAGATTAACTGGGTTCCTGTTGTAAACTTTAGACTCCACCAGAGCAAGCTGTCAATTTTTGTTTTGCGAGTATAAAATAATGTAAATTACTTTCATGAAGAGCTAAAAACATTAAGGATCTGAGGTATAATAATGTCTACACAGAAGTAAGAATAGCTTTTCCACAGAATTCCCAGGGAAACAGGAGGAAATCTCCTAGGAATTCATTAGCTCATTTTATGTTATGACATTATATGGTTGTTCCAGAGTATCATAGCAACATTCCTTAAATAATCTATGTCTTAAAAAGTAGAGATGTAAACTATAGGGAAATACATGGTGAATGAAAAAAATAGAAAAATAATGGTTAACTATGGTAATTCATTCAGTGATCAAAATGACAATTAAATGTATGTTACAGCCCCCTTAGAGTCAGTAAGAAGAATTACCCAAAACTAACACTTAGTATACAGCCAAACACTGGGTTTTTGATTTCATATACGTGATCTGACTTAGTCTTCAGTGTAGACATTTTTAATCTTGTTTAGTAGATGAGGAAACTAAAGGCCAGAGAAGTCAAGAAAATTGCCTAGACTTTCAAACCCAGGTCTCTTGAATCTCTCACTAATTCTTTTACCAGATCTGATAGACTCAGCTCTGGTTCCTGACTTAACAAGTCCCAACAGACCATACATTGAAGTTGTCGTAAAGCCAAATCTATGATCTGACCTGGCTTATAGGAAAGGAATATTTATTCTTCTTTTTCCTCTCACAATAGTCTCAATGGAGTGCTGTGATCTTGTGACTTGCTCCTGGCATGAAGGTCTGACACATTCATCAGGTCCCAGCCCCCTTTGCCCGTCGTGTGTCCCAGGGTTGGGAGACGTTCGAGAGATGTGTTAGAATAATTAGCGTACTACAAGGGCTACCCATTTTAAGGTAAAAGAGCATCTCTTTGGGCCTTGAGGTATAAACAAACTAAATGTCTGTAATGAGGATTTTTTTTTTTTAATTTACTAAAGCACAGCTCATAACCCCAGCCCAAGCGTTTCAGAATAAGCAACAGGGCATTATTTACTTTGCGAAGAACATAGTTTGCAGCTTATGGCAAAATTAAATAAAATGACCTAATTGTCCTGATGTTTTTGTCCTTTTTCTTGGCTTTTTTCCTTGTGGTTTTAGGACATACTTCTTCATTTTAATTTCAGTTTATTTAGTCCAAATATAAACAGTCTTGTAAGAATTTTTTTCTCAATTCCCTCTTAGTAGTCACACATGTGTTTTTGTTTGTGTTCATTTGACACATAGATATTTATCTCTGGCAATACTGAGTTGCCCTTCACCAGTGTTGTCCAATATACTAATTTTGTTAAAACATTCTTCTTCCTGTGAAATGAATTTTGTTTCAATGTAGGCGTTTCTGGGACTTGGGTAATGAGGACTCTTCTTATAACACAACATTCATTCCAAAGAGTGTTTTTTTCCGAGAGCTATTTCAAATCCCACCTAGAAGAGGTTCCGGGAATCATATGCCACCAGCACATGGCCTGCTCCTCGCCATTCAAAAGCAACTACTCTCTTCTCTCTGCTCCCATCACACATTACTCATGCCTCTCCAACAGCAATTTGTTGTGCCCTTTGCCTCCGATCAGCTATTTCTAGACGTGTCTACGTCTCCCACTACACTGGGAACCTCTGAGGGCCAGGATGGTGTCTTTGTCTTTTTTTTCTTGCCCAGTACCTGCCAGGATGTCGAACACTTTGTTCCACTCCTTAGGCTTTCTGAAAGGCTAAATATAGTGGGGAGGCAGCTCTGCTCAGCAGAAAACCCTGTGAAAAGTTTCTTTAAAGGGGATTCAATAAAAAGCTGAGGCCATATAGGCATTGGATGCAAACAGATGTGTTCAAAAACATTAGTGGAAATGAACAAAAATAAAAACAACAAAGTTGAAGAATTTTTACTGAACTTTTAGTCCCATGTTTCATAACTGTCATTTTTTGTGGGGTTCATGACATCAAAAAATACATTTTAAGGGTTTGATGCCACCTAATAAATTGACTCAAAATTTTTCCTATATTAAGAAATTAGAATTTTCATCTGTAGTATAGGAATTTTGATTCTGATTTGAACATGATAGTCATAGGAATGGATGACATTGGGATTACCATTATTATTTTTGGTCTGTTTTAAAACACAGATACACATAAAAATATAGATTTAGATTTAGGTGAAGGACACTTAGAAAGTGCAAGAAAACTTTTAATAAGAAATACATGCTTCACTGAGAGGCAGAGCTGTTGGAAGGTTTTGTACCATAGCTCATCAGAAGAACTATCAAGGTAAAATAATGTCTTCCTCTGCAAAAAAAATCCCAAAAGTACCGTATTTTTCAGACTATAAGACGTACTTCCTCCCCTCCAAATTTGGGAGGAAAATGGGGATGCATCTTATAGTCCGAATGTAGCTTACCTGGCTCGCTGTGGGGGGAGGGGGAAGCAGCGGTAGTGGGGCGGGGTCACAGGAGGCAGGAGAAGGCAAAATATTTTACCACATTTTTTGCTTCAACATTTTTTTCCTATTTTCCTCCTCTAAAACCTAGGTGCATCTTATGGTCCGGTGTGTCTTATAGTCTGAAAAATATGGTACTTCCACCATTGGGGAAGCCTTCTTGATGACCAGAATGAGGAACACATTTGTCTTGCAAAATTAAGTTAGGTGATATAATGATTTGAGTTCCAATAATGGCACTGGCAATTCAGTGGAGGTTTGTTGAGTTGTACATAGCCTTGTTCTGCTTTTATTGTACACATTTCTGTTCTGTTGGAAACACCTACATTTAAGTTGTGCTTCCCAACCCTTTTTATGTCATGGTTCATGTGGAAGATGTTAGCATTCGTTCGGCACACTGGAGCAGGTGACCACCGAGGGGCTATGGAAAGCTCTGCCCCCTTTAACCCTCCTAAATGTGGCACACCTGCAGCCCGCTTGAGTCACTGTTTCTTAGCCTGGCAGTTGAGAGGCCAGAACTGGATTCGGGAATTGTTTTTGCATGGTGAAAGAGATTGATTTTACTTTATGTAAAGTACTTAACCAGAGTTTATTAATTGACTGCCCAACCCATATGCGCAGAGCATCAGTTTTTGTGAGGATACTGTTGTAGATGCTAGGGATGCAACAATGAGTTTTCTATCTTATCCTGTGAGAACCACTGAAATTGGCAGTAGACAAACTGTCTTGAAATCTGGACATGTTTCCTTCATTTATATGCATGGAACTTGCAGGTAGTCAATCTGAATGCCTTATATTTGCGATATGGAGTGCATCTACTGAAATATGAATTCTGTGTAGCATGATATAGGAGAGAGATTTTCCACTGTATGAAGAACTAGGGACCTATATTCATTCATTATTAGTATTATTCAATGTATTGAGGTAACATTGGTTAATAATGTCATATAGGTTTCAAGTATATCTTACTATGATACGTGATCTATATATTGCATTGTGTACCCACCACCCATAGTCAAATAATCCTTCGTCACCATACATTTTCCCCCCTTTCCCCACCACACTCCTACACACCCTTTCTTCTGGTAACCGCCATATTCCTCTTTGTCTGTGACCTGTGTTCTAACTCAAAACCTGTCGCTAGTTCTTTTCCCTCTCTGTCTCTTAGTTTCTTGAATCTTACGGTTAGACTAGAGTCATGGTTTATGAACTATGAAATATGGATCCTGCGCAGGCTCCATCCTTCCACATTCTTCATCCAGAAGTGATCTGGGGCTCTTCTGGATGTGTTTGTTGCCTTGACAAATGATTTCCTTGAACAAAGGATTACAAGGAAAAAGAAACAAGTGAGGGAAGTTGAAAATTCCTAGAGTAGAATAATCACTAAAGACTTTTTTAAAATGTTTTTATTGTTATTCTATTACAGTTGTCCCAATTTCCTCCCTTTGCCCTCCACTGCCCAGCCCAGCCCCACTCCCGCTGTCCATCCCCACACCGTTGTCCATGTCCATGTGTCATTCATACGTGTTCTTTGACTAGTCCCTTCCTCTTCTTTCCACCATTATCCCCCTCCCTTGTCCCCTCTGGTTGCTGTCAGTCCGTTCCATGTGTCCATGCCTCTGGATCCAATTTGCTCATTAGTTTATTTTGTTCATTAGATTAGAAGTGAGATCATATGATATTTGTCTTTCACTAACTAGCTTATGTCACTTAGCATAATACTCTCCAGTTCCAGTCCCTTCCATGCTGTCACAAAAGGTAGGAATTCCTTCTTTCTTTCTGCTGCATAGTATTCCACCATGTAGATGCACCATAGTTTTTTGATCCACCCATTTACGATGGGCACTTAGGCTGTTTCCAACACTTGGCTATTGTAAATAACGCTGCTAGAAACATAGGGGTGCAGAAGTTATTTTAAATTGGTGATTAGTGATTCTTAGTGTATATTCCCAGTGGTGGAATCACTGGGTCAAAAGGCAGTTCCATTTTTAGCTTTTTTTGGAAATTCCATACTGTTTTCCACAGTGGCCATACCAGTCTGCATTCCCACCAACAGTGCACTAAAGACTTCTAAAGGTTTAAATATATTCTAACTCTGCTCTTTTCCTTTTTATTCTTATCCCAACAAAACAAAAACTTTACTTACCTAGGACATGAGATGTCACCCTTATCTTTCCAAGAGTCTTTCCTGTTTCAATACTGCTTTTGTACCTTAATAAAGTAAAGTTGAAATATAAGATTACATTTTAATTTTATGGAATGAAAATTTTAACATTTCTAAATGGCAACACTTTATAGTTTTCTGAATCTTCAAATACTTATGTCTCTTTATATAAAATACTTAACATTGAACACATATAACCTATGCAATATACCAATTATAGAGATGTTATTTTCTTTATAATCTCACTAGTAGTTAATGCTTATGCTTATAATCATTTATGTTCAGATGATTCTTCTAGCTCTTCTGACTGTGAATTAGAGAAGTTATTTATACAATATCCAAGGATAGAAAAGATACAACCAGATTGTATATCTAAAAACAGTTGCCTTGAGGAGTTTTGTGTACAAGATTTTTTTTTGCGTGATTTTATTTTTATTTTCGCCTAACCTTTTTTTGTTTTTAATCACAATTGTATTATTATCATTTCAGAAAAGTTCGTAAGCTGTGCCTTTTAGCAGCTAATTTCTTTTTTGGCTGTTTTCCTGCCACTCTATAACATCTTTTCCTTTTAACTGTATGTTCATTGGTATAGCTGCCCAAAACAATTTCTAAAATCCTTTAAAATTTTTCAAACCATGCCTATATTTTTAAAAAAGAATAAAATGTAGACTCGTTATTCAGAGTAAACTATAAGGTATCCCACAGCTGGTTACCAGTTGCCTGCTGTGTGCCATGGACTATTCAGGCCCTGGGCAAGGAGGGTTACTGCTGCGGACGCCACCCAGCTCCCTCTTCAGGACTGAGGCCCTCATTTCTCCAGCTGCAGGGATTGTTGGCTGCTGGTAGCACATAGCTGAGTCCCCCTCTGGTAATTACCCTCAACTGCGGGGAACCTCTTTGCCCAAGATCACTCCCGCTCTTGCGAACCATATGCATCCACTGACGGGTAGATGCAGGGATGTAAAGGCCCTATGCCCTGGTTTCCAAGAAGAACAACTGCGAAGGCCATTCCAGCTCCAGACTGACCAGTCCACGGAACCATCAGAAGCTTTTGTCATAACTACATCGCAGTTCAATTCCTCCACTCAGGAACTTCCTGCACTGTCCTGCAGGTCTTCTTCTCAAAGACACTTTCCGCTAACTTCCCATGTGGAAATTTCTGTTTGAGAATCTGTTTCCTGGGAAACTTAACCTAAGACTGTGGCTCCAATGCGGGGAGATAGGTGTGGGCTTGGTTTGATCAATGGATGTTGACATAAACCACTGAGTCAAATACGTTATATTCAGTGTCACAGGAGAAGCATTATACACTTTTATGGGAGTGAAGGAGGTGACTTATTTTGCTTGGAGTACAGCAGAGGGAGAATTAGAAAAGGTTTTGCAGAAGAGGTAACATTTGAGCTTAACTTTGAAGAATGACTACTTACTCTCTAGGCAAAAAAGGATGTGAAGCAGTCTGGGCTTGCAGAAGAACATGTCTTGTTACAGTGGTAGCAGCAAGCCCAGCAGAGGCTGATCCAGAGCCAGCTCGTGAGTTCCTCTCGAGAGTTTGAAGGTTCTTATGCTGGAGTGTGCTCTGCCCTCCCACATCCCACGGATCACTCATGGCACCCGTACTCCACATACAAGTGTGATTTGAGTAGATACACTTAGAGACATCTTTCTTCAACTTTTTTGCTTGAAGACTGTTTTTTGCTTCATATTCTTAAAATTTTAACCTACTTTAGAAGATACAAAAACTGCATATTTTCATCTGACTTTAAGGTAACCTTCTATAAGAAGACACAAAGATCATCTCTGGTGCTTGAAATTCTACAAATAGCAATTTCTGGAATTCCAAGTGAAAAGACATAGTAAAGTTTACATAATATAGGTTTCTAACACATGAAACCTCCTTTAAAATCTCAGATGAGAGGTTATCCAGTTGTTTGTAGTATATGAGTATATCTAGTAATGGAACCATTGGCCTTTTTCTATTGTTTTTAATGCTGATGCACCACAGAGTAGTGAAATTGCAGTTAGAGTTCATCAGTGCTTTACAGGCAAGAAAACTGGGGTCTAGAAAGAAGAAATGATTTACCCAAGGTCATACACTACAGGTTGACAAAGCCAGAAGGATAATTTTTATTTTTATCTAGCAACTTTCCCTCTCTATGGCTATGTAATGAATTCATCAGATCCCTTTCTGAATTATTGGGAGTCAGGAAATTATGATAGAGTCCTACCTCTGCCCCTATTGAACTCCATGACCCGGGGCCAACTGTGTCAGTGCTCCAGGTCTGTTTTCTCACCTGGGAAATCAGAGGCTTGGACCAGGAGAATGCTCAGTTCCCTCCTCTCTGATATTGTAAGAGTCTTTATGCTTTCTCAAACAGAAGATAAGTCTAAGGGTCCTAGTGGGCCAATTGAAGACTGAAAGGAGAAGAACACAGTTAAGGGAACCAGCTAGACAAAGTCCAAGCTAATAGTCAGCTGCATTCTTGGAACCTTTATTTTCTGATTTGTGGGCATTTCACAATAGTCTCACTTTCAACATATTTTACTCTCTTTTGCCTTTGTAAAAGAAATGTTCGGATTACCTGTCCTTTAAACAGTGCTTTCCACAAACCATGAAGAATTTCTTTAGAAACTGACTCAACCTTATGTGTTGCCGATAGTTTTAAGTAAATGGGCTGAATCTTGCAGCCAAGCCTCAGTGCAAACAAAAAACATTTTCTGATCAAGCATTTTCTGGTTTGTTCAACTCTATTACAGGGCTGCCTCAAAGGAAGAAAAGTTAAAACCCACAGAGGAACAAAACATAAGCTCTGAGAAGACAGTTTCCAGCCACATTAGCTCAGATCACCAGAGGAGAAAAGTAGCAGCGTCCTCATGGTCCGCCCCATTGTAGTCTCCAGACCATCATCTTAGGTTTTTCCGCTATTTTAATTTCACCACTTCAAAATAGAGTGAAAATCGGTTAATAGTTTCCATGAGTTTAGACTGTGACCAGAGGCGTACTAAGCAATTTCAGAACCCGCAGCAACCGCAGCTTTGAGGAGAGGATGGTGATGGGTTTACCAGTTCATCTTGGCATCGATTCCTGAGTCAGGGGAGGCAGGCCAGCCATGTACTGCTGGGATGGGGTGTGAACAGTATTCCTTCATTCATTCTTTCAGCACGCTTTTATCCTGGGCTTATGATATTCCAGGTAGTATACTAGGTTTACTATTGGACAGAGAAATACATTCTTAAGACATAGCCCCAGCCCTTAAAGAAACTGCAGTCTGGTAGAGGAAATAGATGTATATGTAAATAATGTTAATACAGGGAATGCTGTTAAGTGCCGTAAGCAACATAAAGTGCTCGGGAAGGGGAGAGAAAGAAGCAGGGTATTCCAAATGAGAACATCGAGGAAAGATTCACTGTGGAGTTGCCTTCTGACCTATACCTCAAAAGGTCAAAATGGCAAATTGCAATTCATTGCAGGCATTAGCCAACGCACAGGACTATGGAAGCTTCTCATGGTTTGAACATGTGTGAGCAGTCTGAGGCGCGAAGGGAACCAGCCTAGAAAGGGAGGTTGAATGCCAGATATGGAACTAGCTCTTTTTAACTTTGGGGAGCCATGTAAGTTTTTGCTAACAGGAAAATTATTTGGTTACATCTGTGGTTTGGAAAGGAAACTGGAAGTTACTTTGGGGATGAGGAAGTATTACAGAAGAGCGATGCAAATAAGGGAGCCCAGCAGAGACCATTGCTGTAGTTGACATGTTAGCACCCTTGTTACTTCTTGCCTAATGACCATTTAAACTAAGGTTCTCATGGTAAGGGGCCAATTAACCTTCAATTTCCACATCTATTCCAGTTCTCCATCTTTCTAACCAGGTCCGCATCCCAGGTTTATTCTAGACTGTAAGCGCAGTGAGTCAGTCCCAGCATCTCAGTAGGAACACAGCATATTACATGTGAAACATGGTTGTTTGGTAAGAGAGCATGAGATTCTGGGAAAGGATGAAAAGTTAACTAATTTTATCAATATTTCTGAGTCTTGACTCAATAAATGGTATCCTCTTTAAGGGGGATATGTCTTTTTAAAACTCAGCATACCTTTAAAGCCAGACAAATTAACTTTTGTAATTGACTTCTCAAAACCGGAACCCCTCCTCTACGTTCAACATTTCCATTAAGAGTTTATAACACTGAACTTGGAGATAGCCTTTGAATCAAGGCCTTACGTGATCAAAAGCCTCCCTGGTTGTGCTGGACTCTGATGGGCATCTGCAGCTAGCATGCTCAGTTATCAGACAGACCACTCTCTAAAATGCTAGGGTCCTTGGTGACCCCGCCAGGTCTTTGATGATGAAGCATGTTTTAGAAGTAATAGTGAAGCGTTCTTCCCTGGAGAACCTGGGTTGGATAGATCAAATCCAGTGCACCACCTGCTTTTGTATATAAAGTTTCATTAAAATACAACTATGCCCACTTGCTTATGTACTGTCCGTAGCTGCCTTCACGCTACAGTGGCATAATTGCACTGTTGCAAGAAAGCCAGAAATGTTTACTCTATGAGCCTTTACAGAAAAGGTTGCCATCACCCCTGCCGTAGTGGAAAGGAACAAGGGTGGGAGACAGAAGATGCTTTTTAAATTCAACATTTGCCGCCTATCACCTGGGTGACCTGAGAAAAACCACTTGATCCATCTGATTGCATTTTCTTCTCCCTATAATAAAGACTGTAACAGTACTGACTGTGACAAGCACCTGAGCCAGTGTGTTCTGTGACAGTGCTTGTCATGCTGTAAGCTGCTGCGGAAGTGGAGCATCTCTAGTTCCAGCCCGTCATTGGCATTTTTCTTTCCCTCTCCAGAATACCCTGGAGCAGTGCAGCGTGTGCTCCAAGCCCATCATGGAGCGGATTCTCCGAGCCACCGGGAAGGCCTATCATCCTCACTGCTTTACCTGTGTGATGTGCCACCGCAGCCTGGATGGGATCCCGTTCACCGTGGACGCTGGCGGCCTCATCCACTGCATCGAGGACTTCCACAAGTAGGCAATCTACTCTCCCGCCTCCGGCCTGCCAGTCTCTTGCAGTCTGTTCTCACTGCCTGGCACCTGGGCCACTTGGTCTTCTTTCTCAGAGCCATGGAATCTCAGGATTTGATGGGGCCTTAAAAAGAATTGATTGATCCCCACTATGCAATGCAGGAATTGCTATCAGGTGGTCCATGTGGCCTTGCCGGCCTGGCCTCCACTGCACGGCTTCCCTGGGGCTGGTTCCTGGCATCTTTGGGTGGCTCTAATTGTGAGAACATTCACTGAGCCACGGAGTATTTGTATTGGAAAAAGGCAGGATCCTGGACCAGCCCTCCCTGGCCTAAACATGAACAAGATGTATGACTTTGAACAAGTTGCTCAATTTCTCTGAGCTCTTCAGTTTGGTCATTAGACCAGACCCATTTTAAAGCTCTCCAGCTGTAACAGCCCAAGATTCTCAACGTCCTGCCACTCCACAGATAGGAAATTATGGGAGGACAGACACAGAAATGATTCAGTCCTTACTAATGCAAGCCTCTCACATGCTCAGAGGCAACTTAATGCCATTGTCAACACATTCATCCCCTCCCCTCACCTCTTCTCCCGCCCAGGTCTTCTCTTTCACAGGGTATTTTCTAACAAAAGTAGTGAATTCAGTACTGTGCAGTCTTTTGAGGAGGACTAGAAAGTACAGCCTCAAGGTCAAGACCACTTACTCATGGGCCTGGAAAAATATGTCCTCACTTCCTCAATTCTTTCACTTACTGGTCCCTCTTTCATGGGTTTTTCATGAAAATTGTATGGTTTTGGGTTTTGCTTATTTTTTATTTGCCCACTTAGTTGGTTAATTGGTTGGTCACATTGTTAAACATTTTTAGGAACTATATGAAAGCTTAGATACGATTTGCAGACAAGAAAGATAGAGGCTTTCTAGACTGTGTTTGCTGGGCCGTGCCCTTCCAGACAGACCAAGTCCCTCAAGGAAAGGAAGCTTGTGTGGCTCACCAGTGTGGGTGTCCGTTCCAGGGCCTCCAGATGTGCAGTCCTGTGGGTTAATTTTCACCGCTCTGTTGATTGTCAACAACCAGGAGGTACTTGCCACAAGCAGTTTGGGGACCTGAGACTCATAGTTTAAAAATGAATTTCCTGACCACTTTCCAAGTAGCAAAGAAAGTGAAAACTTCACCAAAAGCCGTGAGGCTGAATGAATTAAAAAGCCCCAGAGGCAGAAATTCTCTACCTGAATTAGACAAGAAACGGCTCACTTTGAAAGGGCAGTCACAGCATAAATTGTGCTTCACGTTATCGATATTTTTAGCTTGTAATTACACATGAAGAAAGAAAACCTGCATCTATTTAAGGGAACTGAAAAGATACCAATGGGGAGAATGTTTCTGTCACTGCGTCTCTCCTTTCTTAGACTCGCCCTAATCCAAGAAAGATTGACAGATATAATCAGAGCACACATGTTTCTGTTGCTGATAAAGAATGAGATATTGCACCCTCAATTAAAACAGGAAATCAATTCTGACAAATGTAAACTTATATCTATGCATTTATCTTCCATTTCTAAAAGTGGGGAGCGTAATTAGAGACTTGTGGCGGGTGACATGAATGTGTGATTCTGAGTGCCCCAGAAAAGCAGACTTGAGCAAGTGAAGAGGAAAATCGTCTCTAGCCCTCAACTGTCTCCCCACCGGCACCACTAATTCCGTGGCATGTTAAAACCCAAATTATTTTTTAAAAATAATGCTGTCTGTATGATTAGCAAGTATTTGGGGGGAAAGCTTCTTTTTATCTTTTCCGTGCTTCTTAAAGAAAAATACGAAAACATTTTACAGAACCCTGTTTTTGAGCCTAGAAAGTACTAGAACACAAGGCAGCTAAAAAGTCCAACCCAGGGTGAGCACTACAAGGCTAAGGAAAGGGGAGTTTTAGGGGAGTTCAGTCTCCTTCTGCAATTTTGGGGGGTACTTGTCCTTGGCCATTCTGAATAGGTCTTCCTTTGTGAGCTTTTAAGAAATGTATTTTAATTCAATTCAACCTCTCTACAAAGAGGTTTCTATGTGCCCATTACCATACTAAGTGCTAATGGGGGGGGAGATGAGGAGAGAAATTGCATAGGGCTGAAATTGCTCCGATTCATAGAGAGAAGCCTCTGTCAGAGAGGAGTTTGTCGGGAGGAAGGTGCAGAGTATGTGCACCATGGGGCAAGAAGGGCTCAAAGCCAGGAGGGGGGCACAGGCAAAGGCTTGCACCAGAGTCAGAGATTACTTGGCCCTGGGCTATGAGAAAGCTCCTGGAAGTAGAATTTCCAGTGTTTTAAGTGGGAAACAAGGAGATTCCTGGCAGAAAGAATAACTCGGGCAATAAATAAGGATATAGAATTAGGAAAGGCTTCTCCACATTCAAGGAGGATTTGCTTGGCTGTTGCTAGAGCAGCCTGAGAGTGGAAGATACCCTGAGATAGAGGAGAACCTTGAAAGGATTATCTCTCACCTGCTTACAATCCTGTCTTTTAAACCAGTGCTTCCCAAACCTCAATGTGCTTACAAGTCACTTGGGGAACTTAATAAACTGCAGATTCTAATTGCATGGGTCTGCAGTGGACCCTAAAGTTCTACATTTCTGACAAGCCCCCAGGTGGTCTTGAGTTGCACTTTGAGTAATGAGCTTCTGAAATACCATTTTTGAGGCCTTGTGAATGGGTCACTCCTCACATAACCACCTTCCGTCCAGGTTGGCTCTAGCCCTCCAGCCTGTGAGGTACGAACTCTTTCCCATGTATCATTTCAGAGGACTGCTCGAATTCAGCCCCGGGCAGACTGACCGGATCTCACCCCCACACACGTACACGCTTTCCCGTTTCCCCTAAGTGGCCGTCTTTCAAGGTACAACCCACTGCCATCTCCCCAAGAAACGTTCTCTGATCTCAATCCCTCCCTATCCCCACGTTCCAATTGACATCCCTTTGTTCTACAGTTTTGTAAATTGGCTATAGATAGCACTCGCATAGTCTGGCTATTAATAAAAAATACACATACACACACACACCCATAAAACTTTACAGTAACCATCTTCAATCATTTTTGCAATGTAATAAGATATGTATATATACATTAATAGAACAAATACAGAAGTAGATAAAACTCCCTCCCTGGTCCAGTTGCTAAGTCCTTGTTTATGTCTGTATTCCCAGTGCCAGCACAGCGAGCCCAGAAAAGCAGGCTTATATAACGGACCCTTTCATTGCATGGGGTCTTTCTTCCACTGCCTTGTGCTTTCTTATCAGGCATGTTACACTCATCCATTTATTTGTTTCATAAGCATCCATTGTTGATTGCCAGGAATGTACCAGGACACAGGATGATTAAGACCATCCCTCTCTGAGCCTTGGCTCCTGTGGCTGTAAAGTAGAAATGATAAAGTAGCTCCTCATAGCAATGCTGTAAGTAGAAAATAAGGTCAAGTGCTTAACAGGGCTTGGCACATAATAAGCACTCAATAAATGGTAGCTATTTTAGCCATCAAAAGTGTTCTCAAATTTATTATTATTATTATTAATATCATCATCATCATCTGCTCAGTAAACTGAACTTTGAACTAGACCACCTGAGATCTGGAACAGTCCTTGAAATGCCAACCAAAGAATACTGTGGGACTGCAGAAACCGCTTCCTGTGTCTTCTTTTCATCATGGAAATGAGGCCAATTGTTAGGAAGGAAGAAATCCTTACTCAGCAAGAACACAGTTTATACTTTTCCAAAGAGGAAGAACCTTGAGATTGTACATAAAGGCCCAAGTAACTTTTTTTTATATAGAGAAATGTGGCAGATGCTTCATTTCATTACCTATAACCTGAATTTCTGCTCTGTGCATAAATCACAGAGGTTGTGTTGGGGGACTCAGAGATGGAGCAAATCCTGCGTTATGGAAGGTTACAGTTTGGTGGTCCCCAAAGGTATGCAAATAATTCCTACTATAATAAGCATATGCAATGACATCTATAGTAAGTAATCCTACTTGGGGAAATTAGGTAAGGCTCATGGACACAGTGATAGGCAAGACATACTTCTGACCTTACAGAATGTACAGTCACCATGGGGAAAGGAGATTTTGCAGTTGATTCTAGGAGTCTGCTCATTTCACTACTGGTGACCCAGATTCAAAAATAATCAGATAGTTCAAAGCAGTTTTTTTGTCACTGAGTATAAACTTCTTGCACAAAATACCAATTATAATAACTCTGATTACTGCCGCAGTTGTACCATGGTCCTTTTAATTTTCCTTTCATAGCAATCAATTGATCTGCTGCTTAATTCATATTTATTTAGGTTGCAGCCATACAGATGCCTTTTGGGTGCTGCCAGGAAAATTAATATGTATTACATATAGAGCATAATATATGTAAAAATGCTTTGACAACCATAAAGTGCTCTGTAAAGCATTAGATTACTATCATTATTTCTTTTTAAGTCTCACCACAAATAAATAAATTTTAACATCATCAATCTTAAAAAAATTACCGTGAATAAATGGAGTTGCACAGTCCTTTTTTCTTTTTTTTTGAATTGTTCATTTCTTATCTATGTCCATTTCAAATCATGTCTCATTTCACACCTCTATAAATATCACCCTTAATCTCCAGAATATGTAGATAGATACATAGCCTATTTTGCATCCTATTAATTTGTTAAGAGAAAAAAAGGTTAGGACTAGAAGTCATAATAAAGAATATGAAGATACTAATAAATAGTAAAAGTCCTCACCAACAGTTAACCTCAAAATGATACATATATGTGTGTATAGATGTAAGTATATATGTGTTCAGATGTGTTGTAATCATTTAAAGAATAAAGAACTTGACAACTTCTTAACCTTTTTTTCAAATAAAAGTTTAACACAACCAAAATGTAAGAAGTGCACGTTTGGCCATAGTGAGTTTGGTGTAAAGGATATTTAAATTCACTAACTTCTGCTGTCTTGAGAAATAGTCATTTGAGGTCTAATTCCCAGAATCTGAGACACATTTCAAAGCAAGACTCTAATAAGTAGAAGTGAGGCAAAGTTACCAGGCCCAGAACAGCGAGGTCAGGCCTGGGGAACGCATACAGAAGTCCAGAAGCAAATGGCAGAGAGGAGCAGAGGCCTCCAGGATGTTTGTTCCCCGCCTGGCGGTCCCAGGGTCTGAGTTTGGAATCTGTGCACAGGTGAATTCCATACAACGTACTACGTGGCCAGCAGCTCCGAGGTGCTCTCACGCATAAGCACTTCACACACTCTCCCACCTCTCCCAACACCATTTATGGTCTACAAAGACCTCAGCAATCATTGAGTCTAAGTCCCTTATTTTAGGGTTGAGGAAGCAGACCCAGAGAAGGAAAAAGACTGGCTCAAGGTCACAGAACGGTAGATCAGATGTCCTCTCGGTTTATACCTATGATCCTTTTATTTTTCTTTGTGTCTCACCTCTTTGTCATTGTCTGTGCTCAGTATCGAACCAAAACTCTCTCTTTGTTTTCAGGAAATTTGCCCCGCGATGTTCTGTGTGCAAGGAGCCTATCATGCCGGCCCCAGGCCAGGAAGAGACTGTCCGGATTGTGGCTCTGGATCGCGATTTCCACGTTCACTGCTACCGCTGTGAGGTTGGTGGTCTGCACCCCCAAACGCTGCATGCAGGCATTGAAAGACCTGTTAGAGCCCGGTTTTCATAAATATAGCAATTAGGAAATCTGGGACAGCCCCTAGTGCCTGTGTTCTTGGGACTTGGGTTTTAGATCTGACGTGGGCACTAATGCTGGTGATACTGGATGTCACTGTACCTCTGTCACTCTTGCTTTCCAAAAAAGAGTCATTCTTACCTTTCCCAAATGTGGCTGCATGACTAAAATGCAAAATTGCATATTAAAGGACATTGTAAATCGTAAAGAGCTAAGTTAATGGGGAAAGTTATTGTTGTTATTATTTTGTTGTTGTTCTTACTGTACTGCATCTTCACCTTTGGCTCTGATCTTCCTGTAGGGCAAAGGTACCATTGTCTCCCATTTAGAAGGATAAAAATGTATTCCTTTCCGAGGGACTGGAACTTCATGTTCAAAGTCATGGAGACTCATTAAGTTTACAAGCACTGACGGAGCACTTCGCACAAGGGGTCAGGTGACCAAGAGCTATAGGAGAGTTATGCATGAGGTGCCATGGGAATATATATATATGCTGTAATCCCAGCTGGAAGTGACAAGGAAGGCTTCCTGCCCAAGGGGCATGTAGTCATTTATATAGCCAAGGGCAGCAAGCCTTTCCCCTATGGTCTGGGTCTTAACAGGGCACTGCTTGCCGAAAGCGATGTTCAAACGTTTTCTTGTCCTGGTTCTGTAAGTTACCCAGACCTCCTCTATCGAAGCAGTTTTTTATTTTCTGCTAGGGCGCCTGGGTGCAGCAGTTTCAGCTCCCTCTTACGTCTGAGGGATAATATGTACTTCCTCATTGCTGCGTCTTCCTGAGACCGGCTCACCTGCTCCCACCAGGAAGATCTTCCCAAGACCCGGGCTAGCTCCCTGGAACCACGTCTATCCCATTTGCTGCCTTTGCCATAACCAGCCACCTGTTCTATGCACTGAGCTTCATTTTCCCCTAGAACCCAAATTGCCTTAACATGAGAAAAGGTAATAAAGACAGCCAGCTTTTATACAAGGTTTTATGACTAAAAAGGAACAATAATGGCCAGTTATCACATTTAAAATTGACCTGAATCATACGTGTGTAAGAGCTCATGGATACTTTAGAGATGGTTTTACAGATGGAGAAACTGAGGCTCAAAGAAGAAAGGCTGCCTGGCATTCTTCACACGCATACCAATAGGCTTCGTGTTTTAAATGGTTTTGTTTTCTTGCTAAGCGGTGCATGAAACGTACCTTCCCTCCTTCCAGATTAAATGATAGCTGCACAAATTAGTTTGCTTTAAAATGCTGAGAATTTCCTTAGAAACAATACTGTAGAATGGGGAAAACACTGAATTAGAAGAGGGGAGGCCATTGTTCTAGTCGCTGCATCACACTGGACAAATCACTTTGTCTGGTGCTCCTAGTCCCCCTCTCCAAAGTGAGAGCGTACAGGGTGCCCTGCATGGCTCATTTGGGCTCTAAGATTCAAGGCCTTGGTGATCCAGCACTGTGGTCGACTCTGGGCTCTTCAGCGTGCCAGAGTAGCTGTAGAAGTTACCTCATTAAATCCTTAAAGCCATGTCATTTATGAATTGTTCTTCTTCCTTTCTGCTGTGGTTAAAAGACTTAGTTTGGTTTCACTACTGGGTTTCTTGAGTGCTTCCAGTGCTACAAAATATCTGCTCATTCGTTCTGGTAAAGCCAGCCTCGCTGGGAAGCCCAACTGGGCCTCCTGTTGCGGTTGCCATTGCATCTCAGGCAACACCCTTTTGAACTTAAACTTCATTCTTTGTTAAATGCAGCCACGAGCCCCAATGACAGTTCTGTCATGCTAGACGGCAGAGGCAGGGTATGCAGCAATTGCGGCCTTTTAAACGAGCGTCTACTGAAATTAGCAAGGGCACACACCCTTAGAGGAAGCCCTGCATTTTTTCCTAAAGAAACTTCTGTTTTCTCCGAAAGTAAGGGCCAACATTGAATTAGTTAATACTTTCCAAAATGAACTCGCAAAGGTGCTACCAACAATAATATAATTCTTTACAGTTATGTCCTCTTCACATTTTTTTCAAAGTATGTTTCATATCCGTTATCCTCTTTGATCCTCCCAACAGCTTGGTAAGGCAGGAAGTGCAGGAATTATTTTCAGAGTGGCAACCGGCCTTACTTGCAGGGACATGGCAACGTCAGCATGTAGAGGGCTGCCTCCCAGACCAGCGTTCATCCCTCTGCACCTTCCTATCTCCTTTGGACAGCACAACAAATCATTCCTCCCCACAAACCTTAGGGTCTTATTTTTGCTGCAATTGGAGTAAGTATGCAGGGCCCATCGGTGGCCCTTCTGCTAATGTAGGAGTCATTCTCCAGCTTTGCCTCTGTCCGGAAATGGCCAAGAGATTTCGTCCCTGCATTGATGATAATGGGTAACAGTGAATTGGTGGTTAGGGATCTATTTTATTTTTCTTTTGTTTTTGCTATTGATATGTGGGTTAGACATTAAAACTACCATTTGAGATCCCTGAGATTTGAGTTTTTCCTCTTCCTGGGCCTGTATTTCCTATCAAGTGACCTTAGGAGGGTTATTTTACCCTTTTTTGAAATATATGTCTTTAATAACTAATTCAATTTTATTCAGCACTTAGTATATTATACACTGGGGAGAGATTGGAAGGTCCTGGTGGTATATGAAGTAGAAAGGTAAGTAGCCACATTTTGGAGGCCTTGAATGGAAAGCTAAAGAAATCTTTACATATGTAGTTTCCATTTTCACTTATCACATCCATCTGTCTTTATTTTTCTAGGATTGTGGAGGTCTCCTGTCTGAGGGAGACAACCAAGGCTGCTACCCTTTGGATGGGCACATCCTCTGCAAGACCTGCAACTCCGCCCGCATCAGAGTGCTGACCGCCAAGGCTAGCACCGACCTTTGAGTTCCGTGGCCCATTCAGCTGGTTAGTGGGTGGTGCTGAGAAGAATGAAACACACACACAAAAGAAGAAGAAAAGCAATAGAAAAATAGAAGAAAGGCAATCAAGCTATGGAATGATCTCTATTCTTCATGTAGTAGTAACCTTTCTGTAGAAACACATAGATTATGAGATTTCTTTTTAAGTTCTTAACCAACTACACATTTCACATTTAATTATGTAGGATGTTGATGGGCCTTTGTTCCCAAGGACTTCCACATTTTTGCACGGATTATGCTCCATCCCATTCACTTCTGCATTCCCGTAACTTTTAATCCCTGTTTGTCTCACTTTTCATCTGGTTGAATGGCTTGTTTAGTGTGGTATTTGCTGTCACGCAGATTTTCCTGAGTGAATCGGCTAACTAGCAGGTGCCTTTAGGCTTGACGTCCCTCCATCCTATCACATCCATGTTGCCTGTAATCGCAAAGGAGAGCCATTCTGTCTTTGTGTATTGAAAAGTATGTCTTTCTGTGGCTCTAAACTGGTCATGTCCCTTGGAAAAAATGCACAATTTATATGTTAAGCTATAAAGAATTTAAGCTGTAAATTACATAGTTTAAAACAAGCCCAAATTTGTAACCACCCAAATTCAAAATCCATAGTGACCAGTGGAAAAGGGCTCATTTTGAAAACAGATGTTAGTGACGGGGATCCAAACTTCAATCTATTTTTTTAAAGAAACTACAGGTGGGATATGGTGAGAAAGCATCTGTGGGGTATGTTTGAAAAGCCTGTTATTATCCCACAATATTACCTTAAGATTTCCCTTTTCCACACTAGTGGACACAGTACAAACTCGGTTGTCTCTAGAACATAAAATGGTTCTATATTGCCCCAGTTTTCATATCAGAAATATTGATTTTTTCCTAATATTCAAACATAACTACCAAAACTGACTTTTTCTCTAGTGAAAGATAGCTTTGAAGAGCAGCGAATTCCCCTGCCCCCTGGCCCAGGTCCTTTTCACCTGATAATTGCAAATCAGGGCACATAAAATAAAATTGTAGAGTTTTGTTTAGTTTAAAAAGATGGAAAAACTTGAAAATATTGTGAAACCACAGTTTCATTATTCACTTACTCTTTCTGCAACTTAAAACACATATTATAGGAGACATTGTCATGTCATTGATGTGAGATTTATGCCACACTTTCAAAGACAATCACGGGACAAAGTCCCTTTTCTGAGTTAAAAATATACAGAGTTTCCGCCTGGAATCTTTATTCAAACTCTGTTGAGCAGTGAAATGAATGTTCGCCAGCTGCAGAACTATAATTCGTTATGTTCTAACGTCTTCCTTTTAAGGAGAGACACCTACCTTAATAATGGCAGGTTGCCAGGGGTTTTTAAAATAATTAAGTATTTTAGATTGAGATTTCTTAAACGTTTCTTCAAATCTTCCATACATATATGCTTTTAAATTATGAAATATTTTAAATGTACACAAAAGTATAAATAATAATATAATGAATTCCTATCTATGTAACATCTAGTTTAAGAAATCAAATGTAGCAGATATAGTTACATTCCCCTGTGGATCCTTCCTCGGTTCCGCAAGTAGGTTTCATCATTATAAAATGATAAAGTCGGTGTTTTAGACTAATTTTTTTAATCTTTATTTTTTTAACACCCAGAACAGAAATGAAAAAAAAAAAAATATTTGGGCGTGTTTTGAATTGCAACCCTTGCCTCAGGAATTCCAATTAAATTTATTTTACTTTAGTAAAAATAACCATAAAAATAGTTCTATTTTTCAATAAGAAATTCTTACATCTGTGATCACTATTGCTCATCTAAGTTCATTTGGGGCTCATCCGCTTTGGTCACCAAGCAGTTTCGTTTTAGAACCAGCAGCTGTAGCTTTTTAAAGACTTGTTTTTTTTAACCACTGCCCTCTTCTTGCCTTCGCACTCTTATCTCCGATCTTAAGTTTCTCATAATGTGAAACACAAGGGGATTCACTTCGGGCAGCATGTGAACTGCAGGGTGCAAGGGCGACTCTGTCTCTGAATTTCTGTCTTCCAGAGCAAAGGCCAGACCGTGCCGAGGACTTCAGAAAGCACTGACTGGGGGACTCTTGGGGGGAGAATATCATCTGTTTGAATTGCGTCAGTCACTGTGTTTTGTGTGAAATGCTTGGGAAAAACTGTTTTTAGGCCAAAAGAAGAGCCCAATTTATGGAGAGGTGAATTTTATCTCTTGAATAGCAGTCATATTATTATAAATTTTGCCTAAAAAGGAAGAATTTATGAAATATTTATACTATGAAATGCAATCACATTCTACTTGTTTGTTACATTTAAGTCCTTATGTAACTGAATGTTTACAAGCCAAAGAAAAGCAAGTTGTAAGAAAGGCCGTCACCGCCCGTCACTGTGGCCCCGCCAGAGCACTGCTTGCTTTCAGTCTTTACAGTGCTTTCTTATCACAACCTCAGAGCGTCTTTACCAAAGGTTTTTAAAGTAAATCTTTTTAAATATAGACTTACTATACTTTTATATAATAATGAATGTGCACACATACATATGCAGAAATATTTAGATTTAGATTTTTTTTTCTTTCACAAGGTATAATAAGGAAAGGATCCTACAATATTTTATTCCAGGATTACTTAAACATATGATTTATATTGCTTTCTTGTCTTTTCTATTAATCATTTGGTTTAAACAATGCCAAATCACTCTTTGCCATTTTAGTTACATGAAATGTTGCCTATAACAGAGATTTAAAGATCATATTACCTTAATGATTTATAACTATCATCTTGTGATACATTGTCTTAATTGATGACATTTAAATTCATAAATATGGAAAAAATCATAGAGTCTATTAGAGAAAGTTGGTGAAAATATACTGGTTTTAAAAATTGTCAAGAACACAAATACTTGGTAATTCTGTGTAACCTGAGAGACACGGAAAAAGGAAAATAATCCCGTCTGCCATGGGCTCTGCAGATCATTTCAATACTGAGTTCTTCACTGCCTGGATCCCCAGCTCAGGCTGACTCAATGTGGAGTCCAATGTGCAAACAAAATTGCCTTTAAAATGTAAAAATAAGTCCTGTGTTCCAGCATAAGGCATCAAGGCTTTGAGATGCTGGAAATCTCTGCAGCTCAAAGATTTGGGTTCTTTTTCTTCTCGTTGACAAATTATTTCTGTAGGAGCAACTTCCCTGATCAAAATTCCCTCGTTGGGTATATGCCGACTGATGTAGTGGAGTTCCCAGCACCGTAATTGTCTTCTTGCTATGAAAGATCCTTTAGAGAGCGTGTGGTGACGTTTATAGTCTATAAAACTCTACATGTAGGCAAGTATTTTTATCTGGGTTCAGAGGAAGAAAGAGGACACTTCTGTGGGGCTGTCGTAGAAGCTTTTATGGAATACAGAAAGGACTCTGAAAACACATCTTCTAACAGTTTTCCTAGTTAGTAAAAATCCTATTAATGTGAACCAGCCAGGAATAACAGTGTTATTTCTATTTGATACGGTTTGGATGTCTCTTGTCAAATCTGTGTCAGCTGCCCCCTGAAGCCTCCGTTATCAAGTTTTGCAGGGTGTTGGGGAAATTCCGGCAGCTGCTAGGGCGATCAGGGAAGAACTGATGGAACCTCACAGCCTCTCACCATTCCTCTTGGCTTGGAAAGGCTTTTCCTCCATATACATTTCTAGAAATATTGCTATACTACCTTAGGATTTCACATTTGTAGTTTAAACAAGCGATTGTCCATCTGTTGCCTCAAGCTACAGTACATGTGTGTTATGAAATATGGCAGCATGTCCCATCCCCTGCTTTAGCCATCTGTAGAAAACCAGGAGACTGAAAAAGATATACCTCTGAGAAATGTTCCTCGAGTCCCTTTCCTGAGATTGCTCTTTTGGTGCTCTTTCATGGGAGACGAGCAGAGAGCAACGTACACGCGTGCCTTATTTTCAAAGAATCTTGACACTACTAGGAGTTCACCACTGAAGCATCTGTAGCCTAAATACTAGTCCCCAAAGCTCAAAGATGCACTCATCAGAAAAGTCCAGCAAAATCCAGAGAGGTCTGAACTCTTCATCTTAAGCTATTCTAATAGTATTCCTTTCCTACATTATGTCTTGGAAGTGCCTCATGGATTCTTACATTGAGGAAACATTCTTAAAGGCCACAGGGGGATGTACTGGATGTTGTTAGTGATTATGTTTCGTCTTAACTCTCGTTTTAGTCAGATAATGAAGACAGGACTTCACCTTGAACCTGTAACAGCCATTCAGCATATCTCCTTTTTAAAATTGCCATAGTTTGGGGGTTTGTGTGTGTGTGCTTTTTAATTTAGTAGTGGACAGAGCAAGTTTAGAATCCTAATTCTGCATCATTACAGGGCAACCATGAACATTTGAGGTCAAGTTATCTACTTGACAGACAACTAAACTGAATTTTTTCTCATGAGGCTGTTGTTTGGTTAGCATACAATTTCAAACCTATAACTGATTATCTGATTAAAGGTATGCAACTTGGTGAGAATTCTTAATCTCTCTCTCCCTTCCTCTTTTTCTCCCTCCTCTTTTCTCCTTCCTTCTTTCTTGCTTTCTTTCCTCCCTCCTTTCCATCCTACCTATTAATGCTATCCTGCTTCAGCTTTTCAAAGACGAATCAATTATGGTCCTTATGATATTATGATCATAATAAGAGAAGAAGGCTACCACAAAATACATGTGGCATCCATAAACCCTTCCTTTCAAGGGTATATTTCCCAGATTGTGTTTATTTCTAAAATGAGATACGATAATAGTGTCTTTGGGTTTTGTTTTAATGAGAGTTCATCAGGGATTCAGATCATAGAGTTCTTGGTAAATTCATTTATGACTGCCCTCATTTTCTCAGCTAAATGGAAAGTGATCTTTCTGAGACTGTTTTTCTTTTTTTTTCATCCAAAGCATTTTTGACTAACAAAACAATGATATTTTTTTTAGTGGTGGCATGTTATTTTTCTCCACTGAAACTTGATAATTTTTATTCTGGCAAGGAAAAACTATTGTCTATCTGGAATTTTTATACATATCAGCATTTTGCCCATGACAGTGATATTAAATCTTAATATTTTATAAAAGCAACCTAAGAACAACAAGTCTGGGTCTCTCATTAAAGTATTTTGTTAAAACTTGGGTCTGAGATTCTTTTGAACTCTGGCGAATACTGATAAAAATATTCATGTGCCCTCTGTGTCCTTTCGTTTGTTGGGGAAAAGCTTATAACTCTAGGACTGTGTTTCCATTTTTGTTTTTTATCCTCACTTTCATTTTCTACATGTTTTCCCAGTGTTGGCACTGATTTTCCTTTTGGAGAGGAGTCACATAGGAGGGCAGTGAAGCATAACAATGTGTAGTTCTTACTTCAATACATAAATGAAATTGCCAAGAATTAATGAAAAGTCCCAGTGAGTATTTCGTGTTGATACATAGGCAGAGTATTTGTTTGTTTGTTTGTTTGTTAACCTGTTTTCAAGAAGAGTGGGATTCAGGAGCAGAAGGAGAAATTTTAGAGAAGAGACAGTCTACAGTTAAAACTATGGCACCACACAGTTCTTGTATAGTGTAACTGAGAATTTTCATAAGGGCTTTAGGGAGCAGCAATCACAGTTGTTTAAGCAGGTAAAATATATATGTTTCCAAGTTAATGAGATATTTAAAAGGCACTATGGCTAACCATCTATTTTTCATCTGTCAGAAAAGAGTAAAATGACAGCTGCCGCCAGGTTCCACGCCTGGCCGCGACACTAGAAATTTGATAACACCTGACCTCTTATCCCCTCAGAGCGCAGGGCACAGCTCGCCTCTGTCTGAGGGATGATGATGCATATTCTGACATATTTTTAGATAAACTACACTATGCCCTAAGCATCTCTGCAGGTTAGAGATTTCTCTGTTCATACGAGGTTTTATTCCCTTCTAATGTACTTACCTGGTGAACACAAGTATTAGTTTTTTGATCTGTGGTTCTTCCATGCAAATCTCTGTTCTGTGTCATGCCTAACAACTACACGATGGTGGATTTGTCCCTCTTTTCTCTTTTTAGTTGCAAACACAGAAAATTAAATGTAAAATGTCATATTTTCCTTTCAATGTTGAAAGAGCAGACACTTATTCCTTTCTCTATTTTACTTTCCTGGCTCTTGTTCCAAAAAGTTGTGACTTTATTTTAGTTATCCAACATGCAAGTGGCTTATTTTGGGGAAAGTTGTGTGGAAGATGCATTTTTACTAAACTCGGTGACATCTCCCCCTTGATGTTACCAAAAAATTTACTAAAATCTTCGCTCTTCGTTTCTGATGAATGCACAGAAGTCTCTAACACCACTAATAAATCTGGCTCTAGGGCTATGCAAAACAAGTCTAATGTCTAAATATTTGCCTTTCGGTCAGATATCAATAATTCTTTCAGTTTTCCCTCAGTTATTGACAAGATGTCAAGGCCAATTAACTTTCTGCTTTTTCTTTGAACTGTTGGGCCCCAGAATATTTTCTAATGTTTTCAATCTACTTGGTGAAATGTAGCAATAGCTTTGGTTCAAGCTAGGTTAAAATATTTTCTTCAGGGTTGAAACTAAATTGAATTTGAATCACCCAAAGGAAACTGATGCTGAATGTGGAAATTTTCCTCAAGGACTCAAACCCAGGAGAGAGAATGCTAGAGGAGGACAGATGTGTACAGAACTTCATGTTGTGCTGGTTTTGATGTTGCCAACGTCAAAGCCGCTCTGAAAACAAGAAGTGAGTTAATACGTATGCCGTGCATGACACTCCCACTTCTTGGTAAATGTTCATAAAGTCTCTTCAACCCTTTTTTCCTGGATTCTTTATAGATTCAACATAAACATTTACTGGCTGATTCATTTTGAGATTCACTTTCATTCTTCTCTGTTCAAAGGTTCGTATCCAGAGATGATGCAATTTAGACCAAGTGAACAACTTTTCTACATGATCGATTAGGAACTATCCTTAGAGGTCCATATTTTCTCTTTACATGTGCCTTTCTAACATCTTTATACCTTTCTTGTTGCTTTAATAATCACGGTAAGAGAATCAACCCCTAAGTAACTTTGATTCAGGCCAATTGCAATAAGATCCAATAGGTTCCATTGGTGCTCCATAGGAAGGAATGTAGTGTCAGGAAGAGCAATTCTTCCCAGTGGCATCAGTAAAGCATCATGAAGTCATAAAATCTGGTAAGAAATCTTGAATTAATGCATTGAGTGACTTAGAATTGAGGGAAGACTATTCAGGGCACCAGAAACAACAGGAAAGCAGAAGCTGCATTTAGACCAGACCGTCTGCTTTAAGTACCAGAGATTCTGGAACTTCCTTACCAGGAGAAAAAGCTTCCAGATAGGCAGGGCCAGTGGGAAGGAAAAGGCATAGAGGAAGCCTAATTCAATTTTTACTCGCTTTTTCATTTCTTCATAATTGAAAAATGGGATGAGTTGCCAAAATGTAATGCAACACATACAGTATGAAAAGGAAGCCTTATTTGTAACATTCACAATGTACCGTCTGAGTGGCCCGTAGCTGGATACTCACTCTTGCGGCAAGCACCCTTTGTCCTTTGAACTCCCGCAAGAGAATGAGCAACACACCTCTGTTTTCCTGTTGCTTCTAGGTCTACAGTTAGAAAGGGCTCCACGGTCACCTATTCCGTTGTGTTGAAATTCCCTCACAGATAAATGGCTAAGCAATAATACAGATTCTGCTTAAACATCACCTGCACCAATGAGCTCATCACTTCTTAAGGTCTTCCATTTCCACTGTCACGCTGTGCTCTGAATCCCCCCCCACCCCCCGGCCATCACAGCACTGGCCTTTGTGGCTGATGTTCCCCTCGTTGCCACACAAAACTCATCTTTAGTACAAAATTAAATGGTACTTTATCCCTCCATTTTTACTTAAAATATATCTTTTGCTTTGGGCAGCACGTTGCTTTTAAAATAACATCTTTGAATTTTAGCTGAAAATTATAAAAATCTTCTTTAAAAATTCTTAAAACTAGTGAAGGCTCTTATGAAGGTCAGATTTAGAGTTTATGAGGTTTTTTTTTGTTGTTTTCTTTCCTTCCCTATTCAAAAGACAAATGGTTCTGTCAGTTGTTATACAGCTATATGCCTTTTCCCAGTAACTATCCCAGGAACCGCACATCTAGTTACCTGGCCTACTGATAGTGATCTTAAAATACTGGAAAATGTCAGTGTGTGATCTCTGTATCTAACCAGGGGAAAGTCAAAAGCAAAAAACAGTGGTTCTGTTAAAAATCATTACTTTTGGCTGTGCAAAAGGAAATCGTTCTTGGAGATGGGAGACGTAGTATGTTAGGGTTTTATGTAGAAAGGTAGAAATTCTTTTCTTACTGCCCTGGGTTACTATTTAGTTTCCATAGCACTGTCTGGCCCCTCGGAGGACAAGGCTTGCGGCTTCTTCCAGCCCAGTCTCGAGTCAGAGAGCCCCATTGGCAGAACGTGTCACCATTCTCCTGGGCAGGCCCTGGGGGTGGCTTTCTGAGGTCTAAAATAATAATTCCTAAGAGCTTACAAACTTCTTTCGCACATAAAGCAGCCCTGGGAGGACGGTTATTAATAGCCATATCCTAGAAGAGAAAGCTGAGGCCAGAATTGTTAAGTGACTTGCCAAGAGCAATACAGCTGGTAAGTGGCAGCTTTGGGGATGTACTCGGACTTGCAAGTCCAGGGGTCTCTTCAGTGGCCACTCTTAGCACAAAATACCAGAGTGCAACGCACGCTTCTCACAGACTGAAGTACCCCCCATTCTATGGCATCCAAGGAAATCACACAGGCCAGTTAGCTGTCGGGGCAAACGCACGTGTGCACTGCTGGAGACCACAGAGCTGGGGTGTGGGAAAGGACTCTGTTCTGTCTGATCAACACTGGGATGAAGTCAGCGAGGAAGGGCCGCCGTGAAGAGCAAACAACTGCGGCACTGAGGCACACTGCAGCAAATTTCCCCAGAGACAGTTGGTTTACTTTACGTTAACTGAAAAACTCTCTGGGACTGTGAAGTTCAGAATATCAACGGAGATCCTATCATTTAGAATTCAGTGGAGTGCACAGGTGACTTTATCCTTAAAACAAGCGTCTCTCCTGTGGACTGCAGTGTAAGCTCCACAGAGGGAGAAATTGCTGCAGGTAAACAATGCATATTACTCTTTCTCTCAGTTCACATTGATTGAGGCTCAGCAAGTGTGTGTCACTGCATCAGGCATTTCCCAACCAGCCAAACAACCCATGGCCTTTGAATCTGTGAACAAATACTATGGGACTGACTACCATTCTGAGATTTGGCCTTTGCCATTGGATAGACTGGGCCCCCTGGGCTGTTGTAACTTTATGATGTGTGCCCTATCACAGGACTTTGGTACTGTGCCTTTCCAGGACACTTACTGGGAAGCCTCTGTGTTATTCTGGAAGTTGCTCTACACAGCAAATCAACGACTGGCCGCCTTTCTCTTGACCTTCATCCCTCAGGAAGCTGTGCCTTTTAGTGTGTGCTCTTGGGTTTTTATTTCATCCCATTTCTTTCTTATAGTTGTTTCGCTTTCGGTTAAAATCTGTGACTCTGATTGAAAAATAATTTTCTTCATCTGAGTTAAATCTACTGCAGGAAACCTTTAAAAATGATCTTATTTAATATGCTTTCTAGGCACTTTTCCTCCCTAGAGTTTATCATCCATCAAGCCAGTCTCATCATCTATCTGCTTATTCCTGGGGATTAGTTAAATAACGAACGGCCTCTCACCTCTGTCCAATCTTCACACCTGGGAAATGCAGGAGGGGGCAGCCCAGCCAGGAGAGAAGTAACCTTGGCTGACACGGCAACAGTCAGAGTCTGGAAAGGTGCCTCATTTTCTGTGAGGTTTGATAAATGTTATGGCTGATGGATTGGAAAACAATTCTTGTAGAGTAGATGCAGTACCCCCACCCAGGAGTGGATTAATAGAAGAAGTATTTTGAGGACTTTGCAGAATTATCCAGGTGAGTACACCTGAGCAGAGACTCACTTGGGTGGAACCTGTGACATCTCAGTAGAGGACAGAATAGGACGGCGGGGCAGAAAACACAAAAAAGCAGCCCTTTAAAAATAAATAAATAAAAGGAACCACACACCCTGGTTTATCTTTACATAATGTAAAGAAAATTATGAATAAAACTGTTCTTCCTTCATTCTACACAATACGGTCCCCCATATTTAGGGGAAATATCATTGTGTTGTCTTTAAAACACATGCCCTTGTGTATGCATGCACGCACGCCCACACTCATCCACAGGCACACACAAACACCTTCCAAGAAAGCTGATCCTTCAAAAAAGAAATCTTATTTTTCAAACACAGGGTTTTTCAGGCCAGAAAATTAATAATTCCTAGACCTGACCCATTTTTTGTGGCTGCCAAAAAGGAAAAGTTATTTAAATTTTGTATGGATCCAATTATCTCTTAAAATATTCCAAAGCTATTTGAGATGGAGTTGGAAACTAAGGTAGTTCTCTCCTGCTCGATTCCCTTTTTATATTTTTATCTGTTGGGAGAAGGGTAAAGAACTATTCTTAGGCTGTTGTTGATGTATTGCGTTGCCACTTTTGTTCACACCGAGGCGTAGGATTAATAGTCGCTTTCCCGACTCCATTTCCTCAGCAAGAGAGAGCAAATATTGGGCCTGAATGTCTTTCCTCGCAAAATTATTTAACTCCACTCTGAACTAGTTTAGAAAATGTAAAATAAGGAGAGCTAGATTTTCTTGGATACATTTCTTCTTTCTTTTTCTCCCCCTTAGAAGACTTACATATAAAGGAGAAAAAATCCAATTTTTCTCATTTCTTTTTCCCTTTTGGTGCAGTTGATGATCATTAGTAATAACAATAAACCAGAAGTAGGAGAATAGCTTAGCCAGGTGATGATGAATCTGCCAATGTGTTTCATTCCTTCAAACACAGACTTTGAGAGGAAAAGAGATTTTTATCATTGAAATACCAACAATAGGAATGACCTCATATTTTAACTTTCAGATAGTAAAAGGTGACTTGATATGTGGGCAGTGGCTGCATTTTACATTAATTCCATATACCCTCTGCTTAGTTTTCATGTGAATATCAAGCACATCAGCATATGAGGTGAAATTGCCAAAAAGAGTTACAATGCCTTACACCTCCCTCACCAGGCAGCAACTTGAAACTGATGTGGACAGTGCCAGCCACCTAACTTGGCTGAGGTGTGCCCTTGATGAAAGAGATTTAGATGCCTGGAAACTAGATCTTGTCACCAACAGTTTATAATGAAGTAGCTGCAAAATCAGTTTTAAACTACTTTCTTTTACTACCCACTTACTCTCTCAGGAAAGCTGATGAGCAAATTATCCAAGAATTATTTCCTTATTAAACAAAGTCAATATTCCCTACCTGGAATCTGAATTATGCCCTCCTTCTTTTTCAGGAAACATATCAAAGAGCAAATAGAATTGAAGATGACACGGGCTTATCTGATTCCTTAGCATGTATGAGATGATCGTGTGATTTAATGTGCCTTAAATGAAAATGTAAACTCACTCAGATGCAAACCTTTACAGCTGAGTGTAGCATTGAACGTTTACCATGCCACCTATGCAATGATTTACTCCGGCTTTTTGTTTCGTTCTGTTTTTTCAACTTCATCTTTATCATTAATGTAACAGATTTGGGGCTCTCTCTCTGGTGGGTATATGTGCACTTATGAGACGCCCCCAAAAGAGGAAGGAAAGAACTTGCTTCGTAGCAAAGCTGTGCCATGAGGCAGCCGGGACATGGCGATGCCAAGCCTGAGGATAGTCATTTTCTCAGAGCCGCACACGCACGCTTTTATTTCGCGGCTTTGTTGCAGGCTTTTCTCCTTCTGTGCCCATCACCTTTGAGAAAAATGATTGCACCTTCTCCAAATCTGCCTTTTTAACAGCTTCAGTGGAGTTGGCAAGATGTCCCCAGCTCTGAATATAGCCATTTCCCGACGCTGGCCTCTGCGAGACTGACTCGAATCTGTGATCTTCTGCTCAGCGTACACATCAGCAAAGTGAGAAGAGGAGCCCTAAATATAGGCTCTATTAACTTTACTTTTAGATGTACTGCCTTCAAAAAGTGCCTGTTCTGAGAAACACAAACGTTGTTCCCCCATATGTATGTACACACAGTACCCAGAGCCCCGCAGTGCAGCCTTCAAAAACATACTGTCTACAGGAGTAGGTGCTGAGATCAGGAAACCTTGCCAAATGGAAGAAAGTCACTCATTTCCAATCTCCCCTCTCAAGACGCACCGTGAAATGGGCTACAAACACATTCCCTGAGCATTCCTTGCTGATACAGCCACTTTATATTTATATCCTACTGGATGGTGGCATATTGCTGAGGTTTCTTGTACTCTGCTTCAAGGGAATATATGCTTAATGCAATTGGAACATTTAGGGAAAAAACTGTTGAAGAGAATAGAGCTAGGGCCTTTATTAGGATATGTGTCATCTGCATGTTTTATAAACTAAGCATCAGTGGGTTTAGAATGTCAGCACATTTCTTCTTCTATCTCTCAGGCTAACATCAGTGAAAGCTAAAGAAAAAGTGTTGGCTATGAGGACGGGAGGCTTAGGGTGCCAAGTGTCCTTGCCAGATCTTTAGAGCATCTTTACTTTGACTCCTAAAAATACTAGCACGTGTTACTTAATGGCTTTTGTTTTCCTCATTCTGTCACTGACATTGCAACTACAGATATTTCTGAGGGAGCAGCAACACAGCCTGGAAAGATGGGTTCTTGCCCAGGTGTGGCACCAGGCCAGGGTCCAGGTACATAGGACAAGGTAGACAGTGCACGATATTTGGAAAAGGGTTGAAGGGAGGACGCGCTTCCAAAAAAGATCTTTCTCAATGTGTCGTCTGACTCAACCAGCTGGCAAATTGCACTTGCCAAGTCGCTCTCTTTCCTTCTAAGTCAGTTGGCTCCAGGTTCACTCGAATATGTCTCTGCTTTGGGAAAGTGAGATACCTCCAGTTAGCCTTCCTCCAAGGAACTCCTGATGTCTCAATCACAAAATCATCTCCTGCCTTACCTGGCTTCACCCAATCGAAGTAAAGGGGCCCAAGCTCTGGAAGATGCTTTCCATGTCATTGCAGTCGCATGCTGCTTCCATCCTAGGAGCCCACTGTAAAAACCAGGGATGAGGGGAAAGGGCTACTCGTTCACCCTGCTGTAGTGGGCATCCTTCTATGAAACCAGTCGGCTTCTTGGAGAAAGAGTGATGCTTTTTCACCAAAAATGTCTACCCTTCCTGGTAATGTCTTTTTCTTGTTTTACCTTCCCCAATTTGAACACTAGTGACTTTGCCTGTTCTAGAGAATCATATTTCAGTGCTAGATAAGAGTTCCCAAATCTCTGTTCAGTGTCAGAGGAGACCTTGGGATTTAGAGGTGTTCCATCTGAAAACAAGATGGACTGGAAAGGAGTGTGGCTTTACTCCATGTTTCAATCTGATGATACTGACTGTGAGAGAGAATTTTATGTAAATGATATACAGCGTTTATGATTGAACAGATCTAGGAAAAAGAGACAGGGAGAAGCTAGGTTCTCTCTATGCTGAGTGTGTCTACTAAGCAAGAACTTCACACTAAGTACAATCACAGCTCCACCATGATCACCCGCTAGTCAGAATAACATTCCCTGACTTAGGGGAAACCACACCAAAAATATATAGGGGCTATGCCTTGTTTCACACATGTGACACTGACAGAGATATGGTATCCCTAAAATGTAGGTTTCCATTTGTAATTGTACTCTTAGCAAATTGCATTTCTCTATTATGTCATGAACCACCACTGACATATCCAAAATAACCCCCGTGGTTCCTTATGAAAATAAGAGAATGAAACCTGTTATAAGCAAATGATTTGGGTATTCTTTTGTATTTATGTATTATCAAATTATATTAAAATATGTTTCTATGTGCCTTCTATCAATTTTTTCCTCTCAATTATATTTTTCCAATGCTCTGTAAGAATAATTATGAAAACCATTCTTTTTTCTGTAAAAGGACTACAACTACTTTATTATATTTAGAAATTCAATAAACTTATTACATTTACTTGCCTTTGTATCATTTGCTTTCCATGTGGTCCTCTGAGAAACAACGTCTCTCAAAGGAACTATGAAGCCAACAAGAATATGAAGGTACCCACTCACCTCTACTGTTAGCAAAAGAAGATCTTAAGGTTGGATGTGTTCTGAAATTACTTGATCACTCTGTATCTTTTTTTTTTTTAAGATTTTATTTATTTATTTTAGAGAGGGGGAAGGGAGGGAGACAGAGAGGGAGAGAAACAGCAATGTATGGTTGCCTCTCACATGGCCCTCACTGGGGACCCGGCCCACAACCCAGGCATGTGCCCTGACAGGGAATCGAACCGGGACCCTCTGCCCTCACTGGGGACCCGGCCCGCAACCCAGGCATAGTGCCCTGACAGGGAATCGAACCGGGACCCTCTGGTTCCCAGCCCGCGCTCAATCCACTGAGCTACACCAGCCAGGGCTGATCACTCTGTATCTTAACGTTGCTAGTAACACATTGTTCTCTTTTAAAGCTGGGTCTAATTAAATGGGTCCATAGGGATGGGGGTAGGCGGGGGGGCGGGGGGAGTTTTGTTCTCCACTCTCATCACCAACATCTGGCTGACTTTTTTACACTTTTATTCCAATAGTACTGTACATAATTTTCAAACATTGAGAATGCGCTCTGTACTAGGTACCTTATCAGATACAGGTATAAATCAAACATACAGTTCCTGCTTCCTATAGTCCAGCAGAGCTGGTAGATATGGATGCAGATAACGATGGGAAAAGGAAAGAAAGACTCAAACATATGGGAGAGTAACTTAGCATTTCCAGTGCTATCACTGTTCATTATATTATTTTACCCTCATATTATAGATGAACATGCTGAGAATGTAAGAAATAAAGTTAATCCACGATCACCATTCATTAAACACATTTCCAAAGTAATGTGTGCAGTAGCACCCAGCACTTCTGACCCCCAGACCAGTGGTCTATCCACGAAACCTTACAAGTAACTAGAACCACAGGGTACATGAAACTTCTTCCATGAAATTTAGAAAAGACTATCTCTTCTCTTCCCCACTGAAGCCTGGGTTTTAGCTCCCCAGCATCAGTTTCAGCCGACTAATGCTGAGGCATCTGAGAACTACAGACACGAGAACTCTGTGAGAGACCCGTTTTAAAAGGTGCCAGACACAAGATACATCTATGAATACACAAACAATGGATAAGTCACTGGGGCTCAGAGGATTCATAGCTTATTGCCAGAAAGTTGTACACAAAGAAGGGCATATAACATGTAGCCTTGCCTTCCCTTTTCCCGTTTTGCTCAGATTACTCACTTCATGTCCTTCGGCCCTCTGCTCTCTGTATTCTAACCCTGCTATTCTAACTATTCATCCATTTGCTCTTATTCATAGAATGTGAAAGACTGTAGACAATACTTACCTGATTTTGTGGAGGGATAGTAAGTACTGGAGATAGGAAGGGATTTACCCAAGGCCACAAAATAATTAAATAACAAGACTGGACCTTGAGTCCTGGTGTCCTGATCTCAGCCCAGCACTACCACAGTGATGATTTCAATAACATAGAAGAGAGTGGAATAGCGTTCCATCAATAATTTCCATTTCTAGGAAAAACAGATTCAAAATGAACAGAAACTGAGAGGTCTTAATGTCCACAGACCCCAACTAAAAGAAATTCTAGAAGATATATTTCAGGAATAATGAAAATAGACCAAGAAGGAATATCAGTGATGCAGCAAGGGGTAGTGAGCAAAGAAAATGGTGACCATGTAGCTCACCCTCAAATAGCGTGGGTTTATCTCGAATGTGAGAGTAGGGGGCATTCGAAAGTCTGTTCATGTAATTCATCACTTTCACAGAACAAAATACAAAAGTCTTATCTCAGATGCAGAAAAAGAATAATGAATAAAAACATAGTAAAAAAAATAAAGCAACTCCTTAAAAGACTAGGAGTAGAAAGAAACTTGCTTGAGTAAAGACTATGCAAAAATCACTGCAAATGGTAAAACATTAGAAGTAATTATTTTAAATCATAAACAAGAGAACGATTCTCAATATTATCACTTCTGTTCAACTTTGTATCGAAGACTGCCTAACCAGCAGTAATAATAGAAAAAGGATAGATATAAGTAACCAAACTGCCATTAACGATAGATGCTATAACTATAGAAAACCTTACATAGAAACCCAAGACGATAAGCAAATAACATTTAAAAAGTTTAGCAAGTGTGTAAGCTATAACATACCAAAAATCCATTTTATTTCTGTGTAACAGTCACAAAGGCTTTTGTAATAAATTTTTTAATAAACCATATATAATATTAACAAAAATGGAAAGTACCTAAGAATATCTTTTTTAAAATGTAAAAGACCTTAGTAAATAAAATTATAAAATTTTACTGAAAAACATTAAAGTACATCTGAATAAGTAGAAAGATATACCATATTCTAAAGTAGGGAAATAATATCATTAAAATGTAAATTCTCCCTGAGTTGATCCATAAATTTAATAGAATTATAACCTAAATCCCACCAGAATTTTTTATGGATTTTGACAAGCTGATTTGAAAATTTACTTGGAAAAGCAAATGCTGAAATACCAAAGACATTTTTTAAGAACAAGGAAAGATAATTTTCTTTACTAGGTGAGACTTCTATAAAGCTAGAGTAATTAAGACAGATTATTATTTGCATAAATATGACAAACAAAGAACAAAATCATTAATTGGTGGTAACCTAACATTGGACACGGATCCTAGCGCAGCTCACTGTGGAAGGGCAGATGGCAAGACAATCGGTTTTTCATGTGGATAAAAATGACATCCAGGGTCTACCTCATCTAAGAAAACTTTAAAACCTATTAAAAAATCTTAATCCCATGAAATTAGATCAATAGTCTTTTAACTTCACCCTAGATTCTAGTTTAAAGCAAAGCATTTTACCTTTCTGCCTTGGCTTTATGCACAGAAATTAAATGACACACTCTTACTTCCCCATGATGAAGTGAAACTAGCAATGATAGAGCGTTCTGCATGAAATAACCACAATCAAGATCCCTAAGTTCAGGTCAGACAGCCACCTCCCTCCCAGCTCTCCTATAAAGGGAATGATCCAGGTAGATAGGAAGAAAGAAGACGCAAACACCAGACAGTCATGTCAACAAAGTCCATCATGCCCCCTGGGCCACCCAGGGCCCACACCTCAATTTTGTTCCAAATTCTTCCCTCTCATTTTCTCAATGAATGGCTCCCCACATTCTGTCTTTTCCTTGTCCTTAATCCACCTCTCCCTCACTTTGTCTACCCTGCCATAGTCCAGGCTTTCATTTCTTCAGAGAAGCTTTCTAAGAAGCCACACTTACCTTCCTGTCTCAGTCTTTCTAACCTTACCACCTCACCATTACCTCTAAACCTTCACTGTAGCCACCTATTTCCAAGGCACAAATTGAACCACACTGCTCCCCTGATCCTAACTTTTACTATCTCTCCACCTCCTCCTAGATTGAATTCAAGTTTCTCAGCATGACCAAGTGTCTAGGTTATCTTTCCGGACTTCTGTACTCCCACTCTTCCCCCAACATCCTGCCATTAAAACAGCAACACTCCCAAACAGACCATGCCTTCTCACTTCTCCTGCCTTTGTCCTCGCTTCCTTGTGTTTAGTCTGCCCCTTCTCCTTCCTGTCTGGCACCCACTGAGCCCTACAAAAGAACTCTGTTAACTCCATCCAAACCCATGCATTAAGAAGAAGAGGCTTGACCAACCCTAGCATGGCTGCTAGCAGCCTAAGGCCACATCCCTGGGACCCAGGCCCCCTTTGAGTTTCTGTATGAAAAAGCTCAAGCTGTCAAAAGAATTTACCATTTCTTCTGACCAAGACTTGATGACAGGCCCTTGACTCCCTTCCTTAGAGCATTTACTAAGGTCTTAGAATTTTCAAGCCTGCTTCTGTCCCTTTGAGCTCTGTCTGTATGCCTCTCCTGCAGCCCAGGAGAGTCTTTCTTAAGGACCTGAAAGCCATTCCTTTGAAATGTAATCATCTGAAAGGATAGGGCCTCTGTTGCCTGGTCTCTGTGGGAGGAGAGAACCCTAACTTCGTGATTGACAGACACAGCTGGCCTAATCCCATTCACTGGCCAACTTCTTCCTCCCTCTTTGTTATTTTTCACTTCCCTAGCTCTAGTTGAGCCCCTGTCTGCTCCCCCTCCTTATTACCTCATTCTCCTTTTAAAATCCCCAGTCAGCCTTGCACAAATGGGAAGTGAGTTCAGCTCCTGCCCTTGCTGTCAGTAGTCACAGAATAAAACGTTTAGCCACTTTAACTAATGTCTGGCTTTGTTTACCTTCGGCACAATTCACATTCCAATGCCCAGCCTCCCTGTTACCTCCTCCAGGAAATTTTCTTCCTTGACTTCCAAGATGGCATTTGTCACTCTTATATATAAGCTCGTACAATTTTGAACGGATATATAATAAGATACTTATTATATTAAACTAAAATTTACTGTTCTTCTAGTCTAACTTCCATCTGTATCAAACTCTGACAAGGCTGGACATGCGTTTCCCTCACTTCTGCATGCACTGAGCCAGGCCTTGAGTACATGCGTGATAAATGGAGGATGAAATGAATGAGTGAGTGAGAGCTCCTGTGTGGGATGGTAAGGGTTAAATGTGCTCTCTTTCTAGAGTTGTCCCTCAGAGGAAATGGAGCCTGAGAGGTGTGGTTGCGGAGTAGGAGGAAGGCAATTACATTCCTCCAGGAGAGGAAGATTGACCAGTACAGACTTGTTCGTCCTTACCACTGAGGTATTTTCCACTCCACTTTTCCCTTCCCAAGTCTTTCTAAGTTTGTATTCAATACCTTTTCCCTTCAGGGGCTATGAAGAACCATTTTGTATTCTGTAGTGTAATAAGGGAGTGAAGGAGGACCCAAACCCCTTCAGACACAGGACAAAATTGGCCAACTGAAAGGGCTTCATCTTGGCCCCAACCAGAGGCAAATGTGTGATGTCAAGCCAACCTAAACGATCCCATTGTTTTCAAGTGTGACTAAGTACTGACTAATATTACTTCCTCTGGTGCTTTTTTTTTTTTTTTTTTTTTTTTTTTTTTTTTTTTTTGACTCAGTAGAATGGAAAAATTCCAGGCTGTTGTTATACTTTGCTGTCTGGACAGAATGACTTCCTGCATATCATAACCACTTGAGAGAGGGAAAAAAATGAAATGGGGGAAAAAACCTCCCAAAAGTTCCCTTAAGTTTAGCAAGGCTTTGTGGCCATGGATTTTGTTGTTGTTTTTTTAAATTTTTTGTCCTGGGTTATTCACAAAAGTAACAAAGAATATCCAACCCCGGGCTGGGAAGGACCTTGCCCAGGTTGCCTGATGAGGAGCCAACACTTTCCCTGCTCGTCCTGAGATCTGCTATGTCACCGTGACGTCCCCACCCAGCCAGGCAGGCTGGATGGAAACACACTTTCTTAGGGAACTCTGTTTCCTCCAAAACAAGCCCTCACACCTTTGGGCTGCCAGCAGCTTCCTCTGCCTCCCTGGAGACTGTTTCTTGCAGTTCTGCTGTCTGGGAAACAAGTGGTGTTTGCAGAGATGTCAAGAGATTCAGAGGCTGTTCCATGTGGACTAGATCGCGAGAGACAGATTGGTAATGACTTCTCTCAGAGAGCAAATAAAGAAATGAGTGGAACCAAAGCTCTAGGAATGTCTTCAAAGAGCGGAAGCAGAGAGGAGGATCCCTATCAAATGCGCCTTTGGAAGATCAGAAGGGTCCCTTCTCCCACAGCAGTGACAGGTGATAGAGAGCTGAAATTGTCTAATTCAAACCTTTCAGTCCCGATATTTCCTCCACTTTTTTTTCTCCTTCTAAACCTGAGGATATGTCTGCCCCTGCTTCACCCAAGTCCTCCCAGCTGCAGTCCCAGTTAGTTTTCACCTTTAGACTTGGTTCTGAACAGCTAGTAGCCTCAGCTTCTCCTCTTTTCTAACCAATGGGGTGACAGGTTTTGTCTCACACTACATTCAGACAAAGCCTGCTATCCTTGGACAAACAGGAGAATCTGCCTTCCCTGAGATTTTGCTTCTTTCATTGCATGATGCTAGACGCGTTCACGAGAAGGCACGGTGTTCCTCCAAATAGCAAGGAAAGCTTCTTGCAACTGCAGAATTCACTTTTCTTAGAGTGTGAGTCATTTCTATAACCTCTGAGTTTCCACTAGTTTTAGGGTCAAAGGAAAAGCCAGCCCCCACAGGGCCTTTCAGCTCCCTGGGAATTGGGAGGAAGGCTTCATTACCTGGCAGAGATGATGCCTTTTCCTTTTCAACTGCGAATGGCGGCCCAGAAACCACAGCCATCAAATGCAGAGGCTGTGCTAAATCATCACTATTTCAGTTACTAATTAGGTGTAATGTTCACAGCACAGGAGTCTGTGGGGGCAATAAAACACTTCTTCAAGCGATTAAACTTTCAAGAGAACACACTTTGATTACCACGGGAACCATTCCCTGGCAGAGGGTCTGCAGAGCAATCGCATCCCCAAGCCGTGAATGGAGGATGAACACCTGGAACGCTGGGTGTGCACAGGCAGCCCGTCTCTTCTGGCCAGACCCCTACTCCACCTCTGGTTCTATCAGGACGCCTTGGGGGACCACATGTGTGTCAAAGTTATACAGCAAGTTCACTGGAACAACTAGGAGATGACACTGGCCAAAGGTTTGGGGGCCAAGTAGAGAGAATGACTAGAAGCACAGCCATTTGGAGAGAGTCATCTACTACTGCTGGGATTTTGGCTCCTCTGCTCCTCACCCCAATTTAAGGGGGTGATGTCAGAGAAAGGCACTGCAGGGATGAGGAACCCCGAGGTACTGTGCTAAGGACGTGCACGTGAACCAACTCATAGCAAAGATGCAGGCATTTGCTCTGGATCATTTTCAGAAATCTTCACTCGATGTTGTTTTTTAAAAAATAACTGCACATGAACTGTGTGCTTATTGTAGAAACGTGGAAAATACAAAGAAGCAAAAGAAAAACTTTTAGTACCTAGAGAGGAATTTCTCAACCTCAGCACTACTGGTATTTTGAACTGGAAAATCTTTTGTTGTGAGGACTGTCCTGTGCACTGTAGAATGTTCAGCGTCATCCCTGGGCTCTACCCACCAGATACCATTAGCACACTCTCCCTGCGTCTGGAGCACAAAAACTGTGACCAGACACTGCCACATGCCCCAGTGAGAACCGCTACTCTAGAGATTACCAGTGATGCCATTTTCCAGTCTCTATTCCTACATACATACAAGTAAATACATATGTTTAAGTGAGTTGTAGTTTAATGTTTTTTATTTCCATTTTTTGCTAACCATAGCTCCTGAACATTTTCCTGTGTTGCTACCTATTCCATATCATCTTAACCTCTCCATTGTGCTCCAATGCACAGTTGCTCCATGGCTTACTTCCACCTTCAATTTGGGGACACAAAGATTATTTCCAAGCACAGAAAGAATGTCCAAACAAAATGATTGTGCCTTTTTTGCCTTCTAAATGGAAAGAGGTTGGCATAATGCATATATGTGGAAATAAGTCCTCAGGCTGCCTCCTTCTACTTACGGTGACTTTTGGGGAAGCAAGAAAAGAAGAGAAATCTTAAGACGATTCTGGGCTGTTCATGGGGAAGATACCAAGTGGAATCTGTTCCTGTGTCTCTGGATAGGATGGCACAGAAATTCAGGGGCAGGGCATCAGATGAATTTGAGAAATATAAGGGAAAGGAAATAGCTTAGGGGTGCCTAGCTAAGGAGGCCAAGAATGAGGGATTCTGGAAAACAAAGAAGAGAGTAGATGGAAAGAGACTTACAATGGGGGGAGGAGGCGTTGAGAGAAGTAGTTGTCTGCCAAATGTCAACCCATTTACTGTTAAATCCTTAACAGAAGCCGACCACATTCCCTGCTTGTGGCCAAGGCACTGGGGGAGTAAAGGACTGTGTTATGCAGAGTAGTCCATTGCAGAAAAGGGACAGCAGGGCAGATGCAGAGTACAGAGTGCAGATGGAGAATGAAACAGATTTGGGAGGCAGAGGCAATTAGGTCAAAGAAGGACCACCAGAGATACTGGGGTTGGGGCCACAGGGTTTCCCTGCACATGAGATGAGCATCTGAGCCAATCTTGTTTAAATATTACAGGCCAGCAAGGACCTCAGCAAGATAAAGGATCTAAGACAAATCCAGTCGGCAGAGACTTAAATTACACTTTTGGTGGGGCAGGGGGGGGCTCTTACAAACACAGGACAAAGAATATCATTGTGGCTTAACATTTGCAAACAATGTTTAATTTTTCTTTAGGCTAAATGTTAGAAACAGAATTGCTGCGTCCAAGAGAATACACGTTCTTTTTATTTTTATTTTTAAAGATTTTATTTATTTATTTATTTATTTTCAGAGAGTGGAGGGAGGCAGAAAGAGAGGGAGAGAAACATCAATGTGTGGTTGCCTCTTGAGCGCCCCCTACTGGGGACCTGGCCCGCCACTAAGGCTTGTGCCCCAACGGGGAACCCTACCCGCAACCCATTGGTTCTCAGGCCAGCACTCAATCCGATTAGCCACACCAGCCAGGGGGAGAATCGCATGTTCTTAAGGCTTCTGATACATATTGTCGAACAGCTCTAACAAGGTTTTAATAATAATTTGCGATTTTACCATACCACCAACAAACTATGACAGTTCCCACTTCTCCATTACTTTACCAATATTGCTTTATGTGCTTTCCATTTTATAGGAGTAATAAATGAAATTTGCCAGTGTTCACAGAATAATAAAGCTAAAACTAGAACCCACAGCTTTCTGACTCCAAGTCCCAAGCTCTTCTTTATCTACCAGGATTCCTCCTTCACAAGAACTGGAGGTATTTAACCTTTAGAAGATGCAGCCAATATCAAACCTGACCGTTTAACTCTTCTTGCTCTTAAGTTAAAGTCCAAACCCAGTGACTTGGAAAGCCCTTCATAATCTAGTCTCTACTCACTGCTCCATCCTTTCTCTATCTTGAATTTTCAGCTCTCACCATATAAAATTTCTTTACATTCTTACGTATCCCTTTATCTCTCTCTCTTGCCTCAGGACCTTTGCACCTGCTCTTTCCTCTCTCCCACTCACCTTTGCCTGGGGTAACTCTTCTCAACCTTCACTTTAAACTTAAACATCAACTCTTCTGTGACCCTTAAATTCTGTGTTATATACCCCTATCATTCCCATGTGGTCTTACAACACTTTTTATTTCCTGTGATAGTGCCTATTAACTGTGTTATAATTTTTTGTCTAATTGTTTAACTTCTTCACGTTAGTCTTTAAGCTACATAGGACTAGATCCATGTTTACAAAACCTGAGATCAGTTCTTTCTAAAAAGTGCATCCCTCATTAGACTAGACTGGTACGCTCTGTGTTACCAGAATCCCAACAATTTTGAGGGTTTATGAACTCCTCTAAATTCACCGCTTGGCATCTGTTGGCGTTTGAGTACACCATCCTTGCAACCGACAAATACATTTCTTGTTAATGCCAGGGAGAGTCTTCTAATATTAAAAGTCTGACAATGGAGTGAGGCCTCTCTTTCTGTACATTGTAAGATGGTCTTCTGCATGTGCTAAGTCACACTCATTCCTCCCCAAATGACTGGAGGGCCCAGAGGTCAAGAATGAGCCTGCTGTCCTCCTGACCAGGCCACCCGGCATGTGCCAGGTGGACTCTGAGTGTGTGTGGAGCCAAATCAGACTAAACAACTCTTGGCAACAGATAACTTTCTAAGACTCCACAACTTGCTTCTAGCCCAGCCAAAGGCTTACCGCTCTGAGCAAATGTCACTGTGGTGGAGTTGTCTTAATGAGAAGGCATGCTTGCTTCTCTTCTGGGGGAGTTTCCTAGAGCAATGCTCTTAGAAACTCCTTGGCAGGAATCCTGAGCCAGGCTTGGCATTGACAGCGTCCTCCTGCTGGCATTAACAAGCCTCTTATTTAAATGTAAATGAGCTCTTGGTGCCAGTTTGTGAGCGGAAACACATCCCTTGTGTTAAACCAGAGCTGGGAATGCTACAACACACCGAACGGCTTGGTTTCCACTTCCCCACCACGTCTGTGGATCTGAGTGGAGCTCTCTGCGCCTTGTCTTCTGCAGAGCTGGGAGTCCTCAGATGACAGGGACGATCTGTGGAGTCTAGAAGTTTGTATAGCCCTAAATCTTCTTTGATATGACCTTGATCAAGTTACTCACAGTTCCCCCCTAAATTGGAGCATTGTTAGGCTGGAATCACACAACAAATCTCAGTCAGCAAAGGGCCCTGCAGGGCTGTCGGGTCCAGCAAGTGGTCTGAGCTGCCCATTCTGCTTTACTGGCTATGTCAGTGCAACTTTCTCCATGTGCCTACCTGTGCTGCAGAGTCTCGGATGCCTGTGCATACTCTTTCCTCCTGGCTTGGTTCAATGTCCACCCAAATAGACATTTTGTGATCTTGCCTAATGTGTGATCCTACTTAGCCATCTGCTTCTCCACTCAGTTTCCTGGCCCTTATTTGTCCATATTGCATCCAAGTTCCTGTTTGGGCACTTCCCTCTGTATCTCGGCTCTTTCTGGAGCTGACTTCTGCTCCTCTGACATCTGAATTCTAGCCATTTCTCTCCCAGATGTGCCAAGCTAGTGTGGTATGTGGAAAATGAGGGATTTGTTATGATTATTATAAATATCTTCAAAACCTTCAGTATAGTGCCTAGTGCATAATAATTAGCCATGTGTTATATAACATTATGAAAATTTATGACACTGACATATAAATACTGTAAATTAATTACTTTGCTCAAAACTTAAGACATTACCTTCATTTAAGAACGATTTGCTTTGCCTGCATGTGACATTTTCATATGTATATTTTCACATCTATATTCACATACATATTTTTTCATGTATCTGTTCTCTCATTGTTTCTGGATTGCATACTGTGTGTCCTCCAACTAAAGCAAGAATCATGGCTCTTTAGGTGATCTCGTGGGAAAATGAGACATTTTGTCTCGTATACCCTTTGGAAGATGTGACTGAAGCTCATAAACTTTACAAACTGATGAGCCTCACAGAAACCTTGCTCCCAAGTGCCCCTGCCAGACATCCTTCTACTAGTCTCCCCTTAATAATATTTAGGGGGGAAAGCAAAATATAAAATTTTCGTGACAGCCATGTTTGCCATCACTCAGTTCAAACAACATCAGCCTCTGGTGTGGAGGAATGAAGAGAGGTGTAGACCTGCCCAGTGCATCAGAGATGTCCTCTGGTCATGTTTAGTATGATTTCTGTCACCTTCCCCACTGTGCCCCGCATATCACCAAAACAGCAGGAGACTATGGCGGACAAAGAGAACTACACAGGGAGTTTAAGAGCTGAGTTGTCACTCAAGAGCCACTGTTTACTAACTTTGGCCTGAGTCTCATCACTTAGCCTCTCCAAGCTTCAGTTTCTTCTCCTGTAAAAGGAGGATAATGACCCCAGCCCCCGCTAATTTACAGACTAATTTACAGAACTGTTGAGAAGATCAAACCAAACAGCGAATGTGAAAGTCCTTTGAAAACTGCAGATCAATGCAAAAGTAAGGTATCATTACTGCTGTTTTAGAAGATACTTAAAGAACATGTGCGGATTGTCTGGCTTTAAGGGGGCTGCTTCTTCCTTCCCTGTGGGAGGTGTTCTTTCCTGGTTGTCTAGATCTTCTCATTAGTGTGGCCAAGTCAACATTTAAAATCTGGAGATGGAACATGCATTTCTACATTCTCTGCCACAGCAGATATTTTAAGTCTGGTCCCACCGTCTGAAGTATGTGGTACATTCTCACGCACTTGGAGAGCCCAGTGCTTCCAGAGAGTCTGAGCACTGCGCTCTCCTTCTTGGTTTTCATTTTCGCCAGTTCCTTCGCGCTTTCTCAGGAAGCAAAGGTCTCAGTTTCAATCCTGCCATTGTATGACCCCAAATGAGTCACTTCCTAACTCAGTTTCCTCCAGTACAAAGACACGGCCTTCTACCTACGCGCAACAGAGCAGCTCCACCTCTTCCTCTTTTTGCAGAGAGTTGGCTTTACATAAGCCTTCACCCAAAACAGACACATTGCTAATTTCTGTAAACCATTTCCACTAATACCACAGATAACCTCTGATTCTCTTGGTTCTTACGTATGTGAATTCTCTAATCCCTTCCTGAGGAAGTCTTGTAAACAACCATAAAATGGGGGTGCTCATACATTTTAAATTACCATAGTTTTGAAATAACGGCCCATATGAGGGATTATTCTTGTCAGTGGTTCTCCCATCATGTGCTTAAGTCTGACTGAACCTTGCCAAGAAACTCATAGGAAAAGTTCTGCTTTTCATGCAAATATTAAGATGTGTTGATTTCAGAGGGTTGGTGAAGCTTTCTGTTTCACTCAAAGTCTGGCATCAAACCCATTTTGCTTCACGAGGCTTACCCAGTAAAGACACTTGGAAGATTTTTCTGGGCAGCGTGGCAAAGACACCGTCCGACCCAGAACGACAGTGTTTGTGATAATGAGTGGTGGCCTCTATGTCGGTGTCCACACCCAAGAAATGACTTGTTTTCCAGAAGATAACCAAGTAAATAGAATATGAGCAGACCCAGGGTCCCACTGTGCATAGTTAGAGGGGCCTTCAGACTTTATATTGCATGAAAAGACACAGGAGGTCATAAGGCCCACTCCTTTGCCTCCAGTCTAAATTCGGTCCCTGTAACAGTCTCCTGTGGCCCAGGGACAGGATGAGATGCTGTTGGTGTTAACCCAAAGCATAGCAGTAATGCCAGAGGAGGAAGACCAGAAAGTTTGGACATCTGGGTTGATGCTCCTGGGGGCAGAGACAAGCCCTTGCAAATGAGAGGCATTAGTCTTTCCCTCATGCTACAAAAGGCAAGTGACTACAGTTAGAATTATGGGATTTGGCTTTGGAGAAGACCTAAGAGATCAAATTGTTCAATTTTTACTGGCAACTTGAATTCTTTCTGAAGCACCTCTTCGAAATAACTTGAACCATTTCTTGATTATCTCCAGTGATGAGAAACTCACCTTCTAATGAGCTCTTCTACTGTTGAACAACTCTATAAAAAGTCATGTTTTATGCTGAGCTCTAATTGACTTGAATTTCTACCTACTGATTCCCATTACATTCCTTGACACCACAGAGAAGTCAGTTCAATAATCTGTCTTTTTTCCCAATGGTAACCGTTCCTTGATTTGAACATAGTGAATATTCCCTTAGCTTGTGCCTTATGCTAGCACCTTGCATTACCTCCCATCATCCTCACTTCTATTGCATGTGCTGGATTACCCAATGTTCATTGGCTCTCTAATGCTCAAGGTATGGAATTCTGCAGAGCCCCTCAATGGGAAGGTGGCTTGTCAGGAATTCAGGACCAGCCCTGGAGAGCCCAGTCCTTTCCATCATTTTCTGCTGTTGCCCAGCTCAATGGATCCTGGCAAGACCTCTGGATGTTCATCCTCACATTTCCCATGTTAAAACAAACAAAGAAAACTAGAGAAGACACCTGGAACTAGGTGGTGGTCTTGACTACTTATCGTGGTGCCAGAGATCCTAAAGTGTGAGGTTACCTCTGAAATCTGAAAATCTAGAACTCAGGCACAAAATATCACTTTGAAGCCATCTCAGAAGGTTATAGTTCAGAGCTGCTCTGCGGCTCTCTGAGGCAGCAGTCATTTCGTGGCAATATATTCAAGAGACAGTTAAAAAATATCTCTTCCCCATTTACTGCTTTAGAAACAGAATCCGCTGCCTAATTGAGAATCCTTTCTGCCTAATTACTCCATTCCCAATTTTTTTTTAAGCAGCAGAGTTGCTTTGGAATTATGTACTGTATAATTTCATCATTTTGCAATATGTAAATCAGGAGAAGAAAGGAAGAGGGAGAGAGTGGCAGGAGAGGGGTGATCACCGCTTTGGATTCCTGTGTGTGGAACGGGCAGTGGGGCGGCGCAGGCGAGGGAGAGCTCCGAGCCACACGGCAGGTCTGGGGGTGAGTTCCAGTTCCTCCAATGAACGATTCTGTGCTCTTTGGCAAAATCACCTCATCTTCTCGAGCCTCAGTTTCCTCTCCTGTCACATTTTTGCGCATGTGTTCCTTACATCTAGCACAGAATAAAGTCTTCATAATTACCTGGTAACCCACCTGGTGAATGAATGTGTACCTGGTTTGACTCCCTCACAGAGTAATTCTCAGGGTGAAGTGATATGATGAATATGAAAACATTTAATAAAGTGCAAAATGCTGATTGTATATACTGTGCTTTAAGCACTGAGAAAATACTGTTCAACACCAAAAATCAGAAAACACCTTTCTCTTGCCTTGTGTGTTGGTAAAGCGGTCCGTTTCCTTAAAAGTAAACTAGCATGATAGTGTTCCACTGTGCTCCGCACCCATCCCAGATGAAATCACTTTTAATTCCCCTGGCTGTCCTGCCACACTTGACTGAGGAGAACATGGTGGGCTTGAGCTTGTCTTTTTCCGTGAGTTTAGGGAAAATCCAGTCCGGCACCTGTGTCTCCTGGTGGCTGTCTAGATCTGGGACTGCCCGGGCGGGTCCTCCCCTGAGGGCACCACTTGGGTTTACCTGTGGGCCTGGCCTGTGTCCTGCCCTCCCGCACAGGTGAAGGCAGCAGTATGGCTAGGCTCAGAGACCCTCTGGCTGCAGTCACACTAACCCCTCAAAGGGTGAGTTTCACTTGCCCCGGAACTCCTGAGAGCATCTTTGCTATGGGATTTGCTTGAAGGGGCCTAGGTTTGCCTTCTGTTCAACTTCCTGAGAGAAGGGGCTACCGTTTCTTGTTGCCTCTTCAATTCAGACTTTCCCCACCACATTCATGAAAGTGCAGACCAGGACCACCCCTTCTAAAGCACAAAATCCAGTTTTGACTGTGTCTTTGTGAAACACTGAGTATTTAGGGTACTATGAGTTAAAGACCGAGATTCAGGAGAACTGGGAAGTCACTTTCTGTTCTGGGCCTCAGTTTCTCCATTTCTTTGCAAAAACGCTAAAAGTAAGTGATTACCACAGTACTATTCCACTGTAACAGTCCCTTTCCCCCTGGGCCTCGCAGCCCAGTGTTTTGGCAGTTGAACTGATCTTTCATTGGCAAAAAGGATGAATTGACTCAGCGAACCCACCTGCATATGGCCAGCATAGAAGAGTCAGCAGCTATTTTTCAACTGTTTACAAACAACTGTTGTTCATACCCTACAGAAATTTACTTTACAGGTTGGTTAAGATGTTGCGAGGCCTGGTGGGAAAGCGGAGGACTTGAGATTAAGTCACCTAGAGTCTCTGCCATAGCCCAGCTGTGTGACCCTGGGCAAATGACTTTACCCCTCTGAGCTTTGAGTTTTCTCACTTGTAAAATAAGATAACAATATCACCCCCCCTAGATGGTTGTAAGATCAAGTAAAAGAATGCATTTTAAATTACAGTCCTCAACAAAAACAAGGGATATTATTGATACACTGGTGAAGATGCTTGGGAAAGGATTAGGCCACCAACTATACAGCAAACAAGCCATTATAATAATGAGGGGGACTTAATTTTGCATCATATTTCAGAATTCCCAAGGGCCTCAGAGGTACACAGAATGAAATGTATAGCTGTACAATTAGGAGAGACAGAATTTTTAAAGAAATTATCTCTTTTTGCTCCCCAACCTCTATCTTATAGAATAGTCAAATGCTCAACAAATATTCAATACCTAAAATATGGCAAACACAAAATATGAGGCCACTGATATGAACTAGACAGGCAGAATTCCTGCTTTCAATCTGTCTGTATTCTAGTAGGGAAAGCTGGTAGTAAGCACGTAAACAAATAAATAAAGTAATATCCTGTACTCTTCTGGTGTTATAACAAATCAAAAATAAGGTTATGAGTGTGGGGGAGTGCTTTTATAGCTTGAATGGTCAGCAAATGCCTCTAGGAGAAAAAAACATGTAGGTAGCAACTTGAATAATGGGAAGAAGTTAGTCAGGGAAACATTTGGTCAAGGTCACAGAGTTAGTCGGAAATCAATCCTGGCCTGGAAGCTAGGACTCGCGGCTTCCTTTGCTGTACTCACTGACCCATGCTGGTTTTCCTCCTGAATCCTTAGTCCACATGTCTGCCCAGTGAACCAAGATCTACCGGCTTCTTGCCCAGGTCTTCTATCCAGGGTCCAAGATGCCTTGCTTCCCTCAAGCCTAGGTCAAAGTTGGACCATTCTTAACTTCTCATAGCACACTGGTTCAACACAATCATATCTAAGTCCCTCTGTTGTAAATCACATACCATCATGACAACCGAGTTCAACAATGATTGACTGAGCTCCAGTCAAATGAAAGATATTCATGGAAGGTACTTTGGATGTTTAATAAGAACTGACCCTTGCCTACATGGTCACACAAAGTCTATTTATTAAAGAGTAGGAGAGAGTGGAGGGGATAATATAAGTGCACAAATGACCATTTTATCCATTCATCCTGCATTTATGAACCACTGACAAAGTGCAAGGCATTATGTAAGGTGCTAGCATGCTCACAGAAATAGATCAGGCAGAATCTGCACTTTCAAGAAATTCTGAGTTGGGTGAGGAAGACAGTCTTAAATATCCAGAAGATTATAATACAAAGTAATAAATACTGTGGGCAGAGAATCATAACAGAAATATAACCAGCAATAGGGAGAGAGCATTATTCCTTTAATGTGAACCACGGAAGGCTTCCCAGAAAAGGTGGCATTTGAGGTGAGCCTTGACGGAAAAGAGGAAAGAGCAATGTAAGTAGGAGTGGTAATAAATAATGGAGTCAGGAAAGCAGAAGGAGGGTTTGGTCAGAATACGTACATATACAAGGATGGGGGTAAGTCCACCACCTAAAGAATTCTGTCTTCTTACCCACTCGTTTCTGCCTCTGCTCACAGGCCTGAGCCCCCCCACCGGCTGCTTTTGATCACAACCACAGAGGGCACTGCTCTTGTTTCTCAGAAAAAAAGCACCCAAAATAGCTCCTTCATTGTGTCATGTCAAAATGTCATGTCTGGAAACACTAGCTTGGGGGTAGTGGTGTGTCTTCTTGTCATGCTTTCTGCAATTTAAAGAACTGAAATTGCTGCCATGTGATTGATGACAATTTCCAGTGAGTCATTTCAAAAACTTATGCCAACTATGACCTTGTACCAGACAAACTGGTGACAGACAGAGGTAAGAGGGCCCTGATCTCTCAGTTAAGGTCCAGTTCTGAAACTCCAACTACCTGCTGCCTCCTCCACCTGGAAGCCTCACAGGCACCTTGGACTCAACAGCCTGTCCAAACTGAACTTATCCCCCTTCTTCCCCAAACCTGCTCCTTTTCCCATGTATGTTTTGGCTAATGGTTCATCGAACGAACGATCAATACAAGGGCATCAATTCAAGTTATTGCATTGACAGCTCTGTCTCTTCCAGGTTTCTTTCTTTCTGTACATAATTAATTACCAATCCTGACCAATTTGCTTCTTCAGCGTCTCTAAATCTTCCCCCTTTCCAGCCCCATGACTAACGGTCTCTTGGCTTGGCTACTGAAACAACTTCAAATTGGTTGCCCTGCCTTTAGCCTCCTGTCTCTCTTGCACATCCTCCACGCTACTGCTAGGGTCAACTTCCAGAAGGACAGAGCATTTCTCAAAAGTGTTTGAGGTCTCTCTCTGCATAAGGAACACACATGGTTTCAGGTGGCATTCACAGTCCAGCTCACTTTGGCCTGGACAATATCATTAGCTTCCCTCCCACATATGTCTAATATTCCACTCTCGCTGGATTATTTGTCACCTTTTTCTCTGTCTTCTTGTCCTATAAAATCCTAACTATTCTCTAAGAACTATCCAAATGTCACTTTCTTTGTCACATCTTTCCTAATCCTCTTGAAACTCACCGCGGCTTTCTTTGTACTCCTGAAGCATCGAATTGATTCTTCATGTGGTCTAAAAAAGAACAGCCCCGACAATGCTCAGGTCTTAATCCCCAGAACCTGTGACCATGTTATCTGATATGGCAAAAGAAACTTTGCAGATGTGATTAATTTAAGGATCTTGAAATGGGAAAAGTTTCCTGGATTAGCCAGGTGGGCCCAGTCCAATCACAAGGGACTCTTAAAAGGGAGGCGGGAGGTTGGAGAGGAGAGAAGATGTTGTACTGCTGGTCTGAAGATGGGGCGGGGCAGGAACCAAGTGCTTCAGGAGGCCTCTAGATGCTGGGGAAGGTAAGGAAAGAGATTCTCCCCCGGAGCCTTTAGAAGGAACCCTGTGAACTCATTTTAAACTTCTGTCCTCCAGAACTGTATGAGAAGTTTGTGTCATTTTAAGCCACTACATTTGTTAAAGCTGCAATAGGAAACTAATACTCTCAACTTGGCCTTCTTTTGTTTTTGCCTGGTACTATCTTGTCTTGCACATTGTCATAAACACCTTGAAAAGAACCAATTAGATAGTCTTATCCCCTGCGTGCCTAACACAGGGCTTTGCACACTTCAATGGATAATAAGCCTTTTCATTGAAATCAAATTCCTTCTTTGGGGTATTTGAATTTAAGTCAAATGGTCTTTTGAGTGAAGTCCCAGAACCAGATTGGAATTGTTATACATGTGAATCTAGGTGGGCTGGAATTGATACCTGGGCATGGTTTTAGGTGTTTGGTTTTTTCAGGTTAGTGATGCTGCCAGGCCTAACGTGACAGGTAAATCTGTGTGGCATTTATTAGATAACCCCTTTCAGTGGTGCCGGGGCTTGTGCTGCTATTTAACCTTTTGTCATTCAGACTCTACATGGTTTTTGTTCTTACTGAACTTGCCAGGGGAGTAAATATTAGTTGTCTAACAGGTGAAGACACATGGAGACCAAGTTCTTGGCAGGAAGGAGCAGGTTATTTCAGTTAGGAGTTATGCTCAACGCTTCTCTGCCCCGAGGTCAGTTGGCTCCTTTTCACATTTGCTTATTCCTTTATGGGTTCATGAATTCAACATGTATTGGACTATGTGCCCAGCAATGGAATAGGCACCAGTGACCCAGAGAAGAGAAAGATAAAGTCCTAGACAATGGGGAGCTCACATGGGCACAGGGAGGGGATGAATAGGATAAGATGTAAGCGTGATCTTTAAGAGCAATGCTTAGAGATGCGTGTATACACACCGCTTATTAATTCTTTCCATTGGCTCTGTGGCTTCTGTCATGTAAGAAAGGCCAAGGCATCAGTGGATGCTGTCTACTCTGCTGGGCCCAGGGACCAGAGTCTCCCCTTTTAAAGTATCTCTCTTAAGTCACATTCCACATACACAGCTGGATCCCTAGGAGTCTTGACTCCCCATTCAACAGGACAGCCTTTCAATGTAACCTTGCCCAGAGGAATGGACAGTATGCACACCTTCCCAAGAGAAATCAGGACCTGCTTTACTGGGATTTAGCAGGTGCAAAGTCCTTTTCTCCTCCATTCTCTCACCTCCAAATCCTGGCTACTCTGCCACTAATTTACCCTGTAATTTGGGCAGCTCCCCCCTAGTCTTGGACCTCAGTTTCCTCTTCTGTAAAATAAGTGTGGTTACCATTCCTGCCTTGCTGAGCTCCTATGGGTTTTGTGAAAAGCAAATGCCATATGAAGTAAAGACTATGGCAGACTAAAAACTGTTTGTCTGTTAGCTGTACTTAAAGTAATAGTAGTTATTTTGATATATTTATACTAATTATTATTGCTACTATTCTTCTTATTTTTATCACTATTATTATCATGGGACAGCTTCCAAGAATCAGGCAGCTGTCATTACCAAGGGACTCAATCACTGTACAATCAAAAATAGGCTAAATTAGGATGCACTTAAAACCCCCTTCCATAAAAAGCCATGGCCCTGCTACCACTGCATTTTCCACTGCTCTTCTTTCCCTCTCAGGATCACTCTAGGCCGATTTTACCTCTTATGAAAGTGCTCATGGGGGTAGGGTTTGACCCAGTCCTGAGACTCTTATAGGCCTGTCCTCTCCCTCCCACCCAGATGGAGGATGTGCTTTGGGCCCACAGATGACCAGGGTCTTCTAGGAGCTGACTTTAATATCTTCGGACAAAGGATATAGAATTCCCTTTGTCCTTTTGGCACGGCTGGTTCAGACTTGTATAGCTTCTCAGCACATGAGGCAACAGAGAAGGCCAAGATGGAGCTGCATGGTGGATGATTTCAGAAGGGAGATTTTCCTCTTATCTTTATTGAGACCTCCAATTGTTGCTGGCTCCTACACATGCTTTCGCTCCTACTTAATTACAAGTCCCAGATTGGTCTCTTTAATGACTTCCATCTCCCTTGTTGATGAACTGCAATTCAGGAAGTTGCAGTGTTGTTTGTAATCTGGCAGCTTAGCAACAGGGGCTCTCTGTTTTCTTACCACTGGAATTCAGTCCACAAAGGCAACTGACTAACGTGAGTACTCTCCAGACAAGGGTAACTGCACAGGACCGGGGGTCCCTGGATGGGGCTGAAACACTGAGACAGCTGGATCTTAGGCCTTCCCACTTATTGATTGTGTGGCAGTTCATGTCTCTGTGTCTTCTGTGAAATGGGCATATACAACATTCTTCTCAGTGAACATGGGACTATGTACATGTGAATGTGAATAAATAATCAGAAAATGCCATACAACAGTCAGGTCATATGAGCAGAATCTATCTTGGAAGACTGTAGGGCTTGAAATAAGACAGATACTTATTCATTATGGAACCCTCCTCCTCCCTGTTCCTACCAAGAGTGGATGGGGTGTGGGTGGCGGTGAGGTTCCTGTGAAGACCAAATAAAATAACAGACGTGAAATGTGTGCTTGGGGTTCCAAGGGCTTGGTTCTAATTCTACTTTGTCACTTATTTATTATGTTGACGTGCCCAAGTGCTCCCCCTTCTAAGACTCAATTTCATCCCCTGAGAAAGGCCCAGCTACTAAAACAAAACAAAACCAAATAAGCAAATACCGGTGAGAAAACCATTGAACACACTATTTCTAAAGTCTCCTCCAGCTAAATAATAGAATCGTTTGAATTAAAAATTTCTAAGAAATTGATTGATCCCACATAAAATTCCATCATTAAGTTATTCTGTCACTTACCAGTTACTGGATAGTCTGAGCAGATCTCTGCAGGGAACTATATTCTCCTGCTCATGATTTTAGAAGCTCAATTCCCAGCTTCATTCCTCACCCACCTACAAAAGGCAGAAGACAGGTCAGGACACCTAGCCATGAGCTCTGAGTGTAACCCTGGGCAAGACTGGGCCTTGTTTTTCTCGTCATCAAACCAAAGGGTGTGGACTCAACATTCTCTGAGGCAGTTTTCAGTTTAAAAGCCTGTGAATCCAACTTCTCTGAGTCTCACTTCTAACAAGCCCTGGGCGCAGAGAACCAGGCTGGCCTCATGTGTGCAGTGGGATGCGACTTGCTGGAGCAGATGGAGCGTGTCTATCATGGCGGCGGCGGAACCAGTCTGGTCACTTCAGATGTCTCCCCAATTAACACTCACGTTGGCGGCCAACTGCTCAGGCAGCAGAACATGCTGCTGGAGAAGATGGTGGGACCGCCTGGGCCCGCTGCCACACCTATTATCAAGCCTCTGAGGGGGAGGGGCCAGCCAGACTGGAGCATGTGGGAGGTGGCAGGAGGGGGTGGGTAAAATGGGAGGTGAAATACGTGCTGGGAGATTTCTTTAGCTGTGGAGTCCTAGAAAGTTAGAAATGGAACATGCTCATCTAGTCACGGACCTTACAATAAATACACTTTGATTTCACTTCCTCTTCTTCATTTCCATGGTGCCCGACCCTGCTTGCGTCACCATCGCCTCTGCCTTCGCTTCTTGAATGATCTCCCCTCCTTCCATGTCTTTTCCTGTCCACATCCTCCCCTTCCAGACAGCCAGCATGGATGGCTAAAAGACAGACGTCATATGCTATTTCCCTGCCTTTCAGTGTTTTTCTATCGAATTCGAGGACGGGCATCACAAAACAGAAACAAAATCTAAGCCCCATCACCGGGCACACGCAGGCTTCTGGAGGTGTGATTTCCCTAATGTCTTACTTCCTCTTCCCTTCTTCCCTTCTCCCCGCAAAGATTCGTCATCAAGCAATTACTTGAAATTCTCCAACCCACCAAACTCTCTCCTTTCCATATTCTTCCATCTGCCTTCCTTCCCTTTTTTTTTTGTCTGGGGCTCAGTCTTTAAAATTCTACTTAGCTGTCACCTCTTCTGGGACACGCTGTAGGCGCCCCCGCCCTGTATCACCACAGTAGCTGGGTAATGGCTGTCGAAGCACTGACAGCGCTAAGTGACTGTCCTTCAACACGGCACTCTCCTTCACTGCACTGCGAGCTTTCAGAGGGATGCGAATGTGTCCAATCCACTTCCTTTACAGAGGCAAAACTGGCTTTGACATCCTGCACCCTAGTGATCTCCAGAGTTAAGTTGTCTGATATGCCTTTCTTCCGTGCCATTACTTGAGCTGTGACCTTGGTCAAGGAGAACCACTTCACCAGAGAATGAGCACGTGGTAAATGTCAGCCTAGCGAGTGAAGGATCCCCTCATTTCACAGAGAAGGAAGCAGGCCTGGAAAGAGGAAGTGACTCACTTGCTCACCCAGTGGGAGGGTCAACAGTGCTGGCTCTAGGGAATTCCTCCCCGGACTCCCAGACTACTGCTCGTTCCACTCTCCTACACTCTCAGCTGGTTTCAAGTAATCCTCCTCTTGCGTGGGAGAGCAGCAGAGAGCTCTCAAGGGATGGCATGTGTGCACATAAAGGGAATCCTTACTTTAGTCTGGATTCGCCACATCTCCAAGCCCCTGCAGAATTCCTGGACATGGGAACTGGTGACTGACAGATACACAACATAGTCAGAATGGGAAATGGTAGAATAAACCATTTAAAATAAATTAGTAAGCCCAGAGACTTGGCAAGAGTGGGAAGTATTTAGAATAAAAAGAAAGAGCATTTATGAACTTCACATACTGACTCCAGCGTGGATGTCGTCTGTAGGTCCCCGTGGTCAGGCGATGGCACAGAGCCTCCCAGAACCAGCATCTCCCAAGCACATCGAAAATCCCTGCCTATGTTGTTCTTGGGGAGGGAAAGTTTGGCTTTGAACAGTTTTTCCTGAAAAATCAAAACAACTCCTCATAGTGGGCCCGGTTTCCAGGGGCAGCCGGGAGCTGGGCACGCTTCCTTGGCCTGGGTGTGAGCATGCAGGTTTCTGGAGTGGAGAGGGGCATCCGAAGCCACGCAGCAGGGAGCCCAAACCTCTGAGCCTGATTTACAGCTCAGGCCTCAGATCTCCTTCCTCCCAGCCCACATCTACCCACCCCAGTTTCCTTTTCTGTGAGCCAGCGCTCCTCAGGGCTGGGCAATGCAATCTAACCGGGGCTTTTTCTGGGCATATGTATGAATCCTTCCAAGTGAGGAATGCAGAAAGGAGCAGAAGTGGTTCTTGAAATGTGAGCAGAAGAGCACCGCGGTGAGTCAGAGAACCACAGGACTGAGACAGCTCAGAGATCATCCAGCTCAGCACTCTCATTTGTCTTTTCTTCTTTCCTTTCTTCACCTTGTCCTTTCCTTTTCACTCCTCTTGTTGTGCCTGCCACCTAAAATCTTATATAAAAACCCAACATATTTCATTTAAAAATGGAACTGCTCCAGGCACTTGGAGTGGGGGGTTGCTGGTCTCCCTTTCTGAGCTTCCCTCTATCCAACCCCATGGAGGCCAGTGAGGCCCCTCCTCAGATCACTGGGCTTCCCAGAGCAGTGTGGAAGCTTCTGCCATAACCCCACACCCTCATTTCTCACCGGGATTCCTAAGGCCCAAGGAGGTGATGGGATTTAAGAGTCAAACATGGATTTTACAATGGAGTTGGGCTCTACAGAGCCTCTCCTGGCTTCCTAGACTCCTTTGAGTAACCTGTGTTGGATTCCATGCAGACCTGGGAAAATCTCAGCCTGGTACTAGGTTCTATGTTAAGTAAATGTTATTTCTACTAAGAAAAAAGTAAGGTAGAATTTAAGAAGCCCTGGGTCAATAGCTCTGGGAATAGGCACCATGTCAGTCTGGCTGCTTGTCCCCCATGGTCCTGGGGCTGCCATTCCTCTGCAGGCACTTAGATCCTGGGTTCAATCCTCTTCCTCCTCCACCTGAGGCCCTGCCATTAGAAACTCTTGGAATGGGTCCTATCTTTTGCCAACATCCTTTCTCTTCCTGTTCCCTACCCTAAAAGGACCTAGCCTAGCCCTTAGCTTGGCCCAGGTGAGGGAATGTACAGCTGCTCCTAGGTCCCCCAACCCCAGTAACTGCCTGAATCTCTGATCACTGGTTACCTACAGCCATTCCCCCTTGCTCTTCTTGCCACCCAGGAGCCTGCTGAGACCTTCCCAACATAGCACCTGACCAGGTAGTTTTCTCCCTTTGCCTAGACTTATGTTCTCCTGACAAATTCCTTGTGTCCACAGGCCTGGGATTTTTGTAGCCTTTGGGTTAGAAATGTGGAGGAGGAAGGGGTTGACTGAACTCAAATGTTCATTCCCTCTCGGTCTGGCCAGGACAGCCACTCTAAACATACTCTCACAACTCAGTCTTCCACCTGTGGAAAGAAACCCGTCAGTGGCCTCTCCTGCTTGACCCCAGAGAGCCCAGGACAAGAGCCAAGAGGCTTCAGGGAAAGAAACGGCTCCTGCAGCCCTCCAGCCAAGCCCAACCACGTTCTATGCAATACCAAATCCTTTTCCTTCCATTGAGTGCTGGAAGATTCACATATTCTGCACCACCTCCAATCCAGGTTGGTGGCCAGAACCCTCAGATTCTGAAGCATCTTAAAGTTCTGTGACTACACAAACCCTGAAGCCTTCCCTTTGCTGAGGAGGAGATCCTGCCCATTTCCAGCCCCAGAAATCCCTTTCCTGGCTGCCTACACAGGCCCAGCGAGGATCCCTGTCTGCCCCAGCTGCGTTTAACTGCCCTTTCAGAATTAGATCCCTACCAACCCACTGCCGGGGGATGCAAAAGCCAACCTGCTTCTTCCCTGAACAGGAGGCTGAGGTCAGGGGAGCCTACGCTGTGGCTTCTGCCCAACTTCCGCCACAGCAGCCCTGAGCTGGCCACTTCATGCCCTCAGCCCCTCCAGGAGCCCCTTCCCATCTGTGCCTAGCCTCAGGCAATGGTCTGGTGCTTTTCTGCAGCCCATGACCAGAATCAGAAGCTGCCTGGCCTATGGGCCAAAGGCCCCTACAACAATAGACCCTGGTCCCTGACTCCCCCAAACCCAGACTGGGAAGCTGCAGGCCATGGGCACAGAGGCAGGATGAGGCTGGGAGTTCCCCTGAGGTCCATATTTCTCCTTGTGGCCCAGAGTGGGAACTAGAGATACCTATGTTTCCCTGAGGTATAACCATAACAGGTAAAGCTTCCTTGGGAAACAAGGGGCAGAACTGCCTGGTAGGCCTCTGGGGGCCCTCATGCTCACCACCCATGGAGGAGTGTGTTTCATCCAGCCTTGGCTCCAGAGCTTTCTCCAGATCCGAGTCAGCAAAAGTTTTGCCTTACGGGTACCCCCTAATCTTGAAATAAAACCTGTATCATCAAGGGATGAGGTAGATAGAATATACTCTGACACTAAGATCACAGGACTCCTGAGATCCTGAGAGGATATAATGATTGCCCTACCCCCAGGATGACAGCCACATCTCCTGAGTCCTGCCTGGACCAGACAGCAAGAGCCAACCCCTTTTGGAACCTGTAGTAGATGTCCCCCGTCACCTATAAGGGAACCAGGATGCTCTCAAATGGGTCATGCTGGCTGGGAAACTGCACAGGCTGTGCCTACTCAGCCCCAAGTAAGTCTGAGGTGGGTATGCCACCTGAAGAGGAAGACCCCTAAGGATTCATTGTGGGTATGACAGTTCCCTGCAAAGTCCCATTGGAGCAGAGAAGCCAGGAACAGACCTGAGAAGGCAAAGCCTGTCCATTTTTCCTCCTAGCTGGCAGCACTATTGTTACAGGATTAGGGAGACCCCCTGGAAGCCTCTAGAACCTCCCTAGAGAGGCCATAATTTACAGGGAGGGAGGGAGGATGGTGTTGTGCCTGCCTACCTTTGGCCTAACCTAGCCTGAGGCTTGGGTTCTGACGCCAGCCAGGCTGGCGTTCAGGTCCCACATCTAATCAGCACAGAGGCCAGGAGCTCAGACTGGAGATCTGACCCTGAAATCTGTGTAGGCTTGAGTAACTCACTTTATCTTTCTCAGCCTCAGTCCTCATCTTGGAAATAGAGTGATGATAGCATTTGCCTCACAGGGTTGTTGGGATACAGCTAAATGCCAGGAATCTTTCCCAGAAACAATGGGCCCTGGATGCATATTTTGTGAATCTGGGTCTGTAAGGCTAAGCCTTAGGGAGAAAGCACGGGTTTGAGAGAGTCAGCACAACTCCCCTGGGTCCTCGGGAGGGCCCGGAGAGCAGCGTGCGGGCCCCTCTGAGTTTGCTTTAGAGATTTACATCTATAGGATGTCTTCTATTCTGGTGCAATGTGCTGGGACTTAACAACTGGGACAGAAGGCAGCAGGCCAGAATTCCTCCCCGATGTCTGCCCCAAAGCCGCTGAGTTAGCTGCTCTGTGACTCAAAGTTTTAGACTAGGGAGAAAACCAATTTCTCCTCCACCTTTCAGCTCAATGTATGATAACAAAAATCTTTCAGAATATACAGGCCCTTGTATTGCAGCTTTTTAAAGCCCAGGATCTCCTCCAACTGTCGCATCCACCCCATGAGGTTGGCAAGGCCGGACTGTGTCGTCATCTCTGTGGGAGCCGCCTGTCGTTCAGAGAAGTGACTTGTTCAGGGACCCACTGCCACTTGGCAGCGGATGCCCTCCCAGAGCACACATCTCCTCCCTTTGTCCCTCTCCGGTAATTTCAGGCTCAAACATTTATTTTGAACTTTGGCTTCAGTTGTGTCATTTCCAGTATGGGATGCCATCCTCACTCAGTCTCAGTGTCGAGCTAATCAGAGGCAGGTGGCCATGTCCCAGGTCCTTTCTGTTAGACCAGGGAGGATTCTCCTGCTGCCTCTACAGCGCTGTGCGGCCCTGGGGTAAGGACGCCTGAGACTCAAGGTGGACAGCTGGAGATGAGGGGTGGGAGGTGGGGGTAGGCTCATGAGAGAATTGATGGGAGAGGGTTCAGCAAACCAGGCTGAAAGAAAGGGAGTGACCCGTGTAGAAAGGGCTCTGTGGTCCCCTGCTGGCGTTTGTTTATTTCTTCCATTTGGCCTTGTAGCTCTAGGCTGTAGGAAGGAGAATGGGACACAGGACTCTTGCTGGAGGCTTTAGATCCTCTGTTTATGCAACTCAGAAACCACAAGTCACAAAGAATCTAAACTGCCTGATTTGTGAAATATATTTACGAAATGTTTGAATTTTTATTAAAGTCATAAAGCCACATGATTCAAACACGTGCAGACCCCAGGCCTCTGTGCCCCCTGGGGGGCAAATTCCAGTTTTTAGAGGTGTGTGAGGGGATGCAGTTTGCAGGTAGAAAGGCCGAGAAGAGGCTTCCATTTGGATGAAGCAGACTCCTCCCAGAACCCAAAGACTCTAAAAGGCAGATAATAGAAGCAGCAGTTCCCTGATACACGCCGTTCTCATCAGCAATCACTTTACTCACCGGCAACAATGTCTAACCACATTCACTCTAGTTTTTGTTGTGATTACCTCCACAACTCTAAGTGATATGCTCATTAATATTATTTTTGTTTTATTTGCTTTACTCAACAATAAATAGGCATTGAGCACCTTCTGTGTGAGCGCCAAGCTCTGCTTTAGGCAACCGGGGACTTGTACTGGGATTTAGTGTCTTACTAGAATAGACAAAGATTTAGCTCACTTAGAACAGCTCCGCCTTTGACTACGATTATGTCACCAATTTCACTTTGCAAGAAGATTTGAGAGAATAAGAAGGTATTTATCCTGCAGGGTGGAGGCAGAGAGTTAGGCCATAGGTTATTTCTTGAGGACAGGAGACTTGGATAAAAACATCCCAAGTCCATGCAATGTCATCAGAACCATGGATACTAATGAGCGCCAGAGTGAACCGTTCCAGAGCACTGACACCCCCAAAGCGTGCTTGACCAGCATGGATGGGGTGGCATAAACCTACACATAGACCTCTGACAAGGACCCCCAGGCCTGGAGAGAGACCCGCTCAACTGAAAACCTTGCCCTGAAGAGGTTCCTGAGATCCCTGTCAGTGTCTTAATCTGTTTAAGCTGCTATAACAAACATGCCACAGACAGGGGTGGTAGGCAGCTTAGACAACACACGTTTGTGTCTCACAGTTCTAGAGGCTGGGAAGTCAGTCCAAGGACAGGCGCTGACAGATCCGTTGTCTGGTGAGGCTTGCTTCCTGGTCCAGAGAGCTCTGACCTCACATGCAGAAGGGGGGAGGGAGCTGTCTGGGGTCTCTTTTCTAAGGTACTAGCTCCATTCATGAGGATGCCACCCTCATGACCTATCTGCGTCCCAAAGGCCCACCTCCCAATACTGGAAAATTGTAGATTAGATTTCAACATAGGAATTTAGGGGGGACACAAACATTCAGTCTATAGCACAATGCCTGGAAGAAGAGACCCAGGATATAGACAGGGGTTGTGAGTTCGAGATCCAGTTTCAGCATGAAACAATTCTTTGTCTCTTTGTCTGCCTGGTCCTCTGTTTTCTTATCTATGAATTGGTGATGAGTCCAGCTTCTCTGTGTTGGTATGAGGATGAAATCATGTGTTGATATACCAACTGTAAATTGCTATAAAGTGAATTTTTATTAAGAAGGAGTGCGTGCAGAGAATACCTGGATAAGAGTCTATACATAAAATTTCATTGCACATTATCAATTTTCCTCTCTCAAAATCAATGGCTCCTGCCACTAATTTATCATTGTAATGATTGTTATATATACTCTGGATAATAAGAGAAATCACAATCACACTTTCTGCTGGTATGACTCCTTCGTTAAGTCAATCTCTAGATACTTTAAGCTGAGTTTTCCCTCTGGCTCTCAGAGACTGATAGCTTGCGCTGTCCTCTCAGACCTGAGACCACTCAGTCATTGTGGGAGACGGTCATTGGCTGGTTTAGCTTTCGGGGCTGGGCTGTCACAGAGTGACTCCACTCTGCTGTGTGCGGAGCTCAATTTGAGTGAACTGAAATTTACTGAAAACTTCCTCGTACCAGAAATTATGTTTTTCAAGAACTGTGTGGTGTTCAGAGATAAATGTGACCTTCACCCTGGCCATTAAGGGTATACTCTGGTGGAAGAAGCAGACATATGTGCAAAATTTAATGCAAGGTGATCAGTGATTAACACTAAAATAGAGATAGAATTCTATGCAGTGGGAAACCAGAGCAAGAAAAGGTTATTTCTGAATTGGGGGTATCTGGGGCATACATGTGGGGAAAGTGCAGTTTAAACAGTCCCGAGAGCAGACTGGAACATTGGCAGAGTGAATGGGGCAGGGCCTGCCTGTGGGAAGTCCCGGGGGAGGTAGGGCTCAGAGCGTGATTGGGGGAAGAGCAGGGTCTGAGAGAGTACTGGAGAAGTAGTCTGGAGCCCCGCAAGGGTGCTGTGCCCTTGAGGCTCAGCTGAGGTTTGGTTTACTCTGAGCCTTTGGAGGTGCCAGAGTAAATCAGATCAGAGCACAGCTTTTGTGAGAAAAGTGAATCAGCCATAAGCAAATGAGACATGGTGATTTCCTTCCTGCTTCACAGTGGGGTAGTTTTGGGGCGGGGGCCGGGGGGGGGGGGAAAGGCTGAGCTAAGGTTTCTGGAATTAATCTAACGGGCCCCTCCCAGAAACTGCTCCTGACCTTCTTCTGTAAATACCCAATTACCTATTCATTTCCCCAATTATCTCATCAGTGAAATCCAATCAATCACCGTTAATTCTATCTTTCATAAACATTCTTTGGTTTACATATATGATGTTCTTCCGCAAACCATAAATAACTGCATGATGTGTGTGAACTTTGCAAAGGTAGTTTAGGCAGGGAAAAAATAACATTCAAATTAACCAGCTTGTCAGAAGCTGAGTCATTATAAATGACAGGAAAGCACATTTGCAATATTAAAAATGAATTAATATATGCATTTTCTAGAAAGCCATTTCATATAAATAAGAGAAAAAAAGAAACCCTGAGTATCAAATCTCAGAATAAAGCTGGAGATACAATCCTTGTGGGTTGCTATCCATGATCATGTGAAGCACTAGAGCTCGGATGGAAGTGCGATGCTTTGAGTGTCAGACGGTCTAGATTAAATGCCAGTTCTGCCCACAGGACCTACGTGACCTCATGGAAGTACTTAATCTCACTGAGCTTCAGCTCACCCACCTATGACCTGAGCGTGTAAACAGTTGTTGAGAGGGCTGAGTCAATATAAGTGAAGCTCCTAGAACAGTACCTTCTTGATCCTAACTGCTGTATAAACATTAGCTACTACTATTCTTATTATTATAACTTCTTTTCTCTGTTCCTATGAGGAAGGAAGGAAACCCATCTGTTCGGGGACTTGCTATGTGACAGACCCTTTTGTTCTTATTATCTCATTTAATTTAATATTGGTAATTCTTTTCATAAGTTGTTATAGTTAGCCACACTATATCAATAAAGAAATTGTGAGAAGTTAGGTGAACTTCTTGAGGTCTACCAGTCGGGAAGTAGCTCACTGAGACCAGAACCCTGGATAAACTGGCCCCAAGTACCTACCCATCAGAATGAACTCCCTTATTTTGAGAATGTTCTAGGCAGAGTTGGTTGATCCAGTGTTCTCTGATCAGGTTGGCTACACGTTGTTATGAATTATTAATAATGGGAATAAGTTGGCATTCGTTTCCAGTCTTATTTGCTCAACATAAGCAGGGCAAGCAGCCCTAGCAGATTGGAGGAGCCAAGTAGCCTTGAGTGCCATAGACACATCAGCTCCACTGTGGAAAGGAGCAGAGAGCAGCCTGAAATGGCAAGGGACCCTCAGGGAAACTGGAGCAGCAACTGGGGTGGAAGAAAGTTCACCGGACAGGTTTAGTCACCGCCCGATTGCCACCTCTGGTGTGTGGAGAGTTTAGGAGTATGCAGCCCTTCCCTGTGTACCCGTGTCATCTGTTCCTCATAACTACCTGAGACCACGCAGGCAAGGCTTGCCCCTCGTTCGGGCACTAATGAAACGGAGGCCCAGGGAAACCAGGAGGCCTGAAAGCGGCGGAGTGAGTTTTGAGCTCGGGCTGTTTCCCACCAGTTTTGCTGCCTCCCACGATAAGAAGAAGAGTATCGACATCAAAGGTGAGAGAGTTTTGAAATTGAGACAAAAACGATGGGCATCCTCAAAAGAGAAAGAGGGGGGTGCTGTGGTCCAGTCCCAGGGCTACTGACCTCACCCTGACATGCTTGCTTCCCTGGAAAAGCTCAAGCTAAATGCTATGGTGCATTAAAAAGAACAAATGACTCATGTCGATTGTCAGTCCGTAGGCGGTCTCCCCCTTTCCCTCCAGAGGCGGTCGAGTTCTTGAAGGGTCAGAGTGTGAGTCAGAGTTCAAAATCACTCCCACCTGACAGCAGACCTCCCTCCTCCCTCTTGCTTCTTTGACTCAAGCAGGAAGTAATTCTAGGAACTTCTGACCCTGCATCCTTCTCAGTAGTAATTTAAAAGCTTTGTTCTTGGCAGACCTGTGAGGGGCTATTCTGCCTCAGCAGGTCTCCTGAAGGAAGCAGCTGGTGGAGTTCTCATCCTGCCTTTGTTTTTTCTCTTTCAAGGAAAAACTCCTTGAGAGCTAAGCATGCCTGCACCCTTCCACAGGCCTGACCCTGGATGACTGGTGAGAAACAATGCTGTCTATTGTCATGACCAACTATGTAACTGTGTGCTACCCTTCACTTCGGGAAATTTCTTCACACCGGTCTGGCACTTGGCTAGGTTTCTTTATGATTTAAGTTTGGAAACACTTAGGAGTGTAATCCTTCTGTCAGTCAAAGCTAATGTTTCTACTATGAAGAGAATTTTATCTAGCTCTGTGTGGATTTTTTTCTCTCCCAAGCTTGTCGTTTCCTTGATGAGGGCACAAGGTTCTCCGTCGCCTGGCCAGGGGAGTTTCAGCCATGGCTACGTAGAGGAGTGCGGGATGGGAGAGAGGTGGGCTGGCTAGTGTACTGGTTAGAAGTGCATAGCAGGAGGAGAGAGAGTCAGGGAGGTCTTCAAGGTAGAAAGGCAATTTTCAGGCATCCAAAAGCAATGCCTGCATTTGTGCCGACCATGTACTGGTAAGCAGGGTGTGCCTCTGCTGTCCAGTGTCTCGCAAAGGAGGGGCCGACACAGGGCTCTGGCATTCTACAGGACTCTGGAAGCCCTCTTCTGTGGCGATTGTCTGAGGCTGAGCCTCTTTTCCAAAATCCTTAACAACCGAAACGAGTCGGATTTCTTTTCTACTTCCCAACTTGAGCTGAGGAGGTATCCAGGTCCCAGTGGGTTTTAGAAAACAATCAAACCAGTTGTCCACACTCATAGCTTTCCTGGGTGATTTCTTTTCTTCTCTCGTTTTTCCTTTCCTTTCTTCTTTTCTTTTTCTTTTAAAAAAGAAAAAGTAGATCCTGGCTGGTGTAGCTTAGTGGATTGAGCGCGGGCTGGGAACCAGAGGGTCCCGGTTCGATTCCCAGTCGGGGCACATGCCTGGGTTGCGGGCCAGGTCTCCGATGAGGGCCATGTGAGAGGCAACCATACATTGCTCTTTCTCCCTCCCTTCTCCTCTCTCTCAAAATAAATAAATAAAATCTTTAAAAAAGAAAAAGTAGACTAAAAATAGAAGATGGCTAGTTAAATTAATTAAATAAGAGATGGTAAGTAGAAAAGCACTTTACTTCTGCCCTAGGTTTCTTCTTTTCCCTTTCTTCTCAGTTCTTTCTGATTTTATTTTCTAAAAATAGATATATTTGAGGAATCATAAAAATAAGTTCTGTACTTCTGTTTGGTGAACTTTAAACTCTTTTCCATCACCTTGAGACCATATGTTTTTCTGAAGTTCAAGGTAGAAAAAAGTTTCTTGGAGATTTGTTTGACCACCTTTGACCACTTGGGTGGTCCTTTAGGCCTTGAGATGAAGGAAGCATCCATTTACTTAGCAAGCTTTTATCAAGTTCCTACTATGTGCCAATCACTGTGGCAGGCCCTAGGGATAAATAAGAAAGAAACGACTCCCATTCCCACCTGTCATGATCTTACATGTCCATGTAAAGAAAGAAACACAAAGGTCAACACACAATGATGAAATCTGAGAGGTGCTATGAAGGAGTTATAAAAACACCCCAGTTTCTGCCACTTCGGGTCTGGCTCTGGAGAAACACCCATCTCTGGCTCCGGTTCTGCTACATGAGGTTCTTCAGCTGGACCATGAGTCATCGTCTCGAGACTGCCCCTAGCTCGTCTGACCTTCGTGTCATCAGCGAGGGCCCCTGGGACTCTGCTGCCTGGCATCCTCGCTTATCTCCCTCTCCCAGGAACATCTTTCTCTCACCTCCGTCTCCATGTGTTCAAATCCTGCTCCTTTTCTCACACTCTGTTCAAGTTCCTTTACCCTCGCTGCAGCTGTTTCCGAACTCCTTCCCTACCTCGGGAGATCAGCTTGCCCTTCCCCGATGTCTCGTGCCATTTGGTTTATCGTGCTATTCAGAGTGCTCCCCATGCTCTGCCTAGGGTTATGTAGTTATTCGTGTGGCCATCCTAGACCTTACCTACTTACCCCCACCTTGAAAACATGGATATTATTTACCATTGTATCTCCAATAGGACCAGGCACGGTTAACACACGATACTTGTTGAATCAATGCCCCAATGTTAAAGTTAATTAAAAAAACATTTGCCCTGGCTGGTGTAGCTTAGTGGATTGAGCGTGGGCTGGGAACCAAAGGGTCCTGGTTCGATTCCCAGTCAGGGCACATGCCTGGGTTGCGGGCCAGGTCCCCAGTGGGGGCCACGTGAGAGGCAACCATACATTGCTGTTTCTCTCCCTCTTTTTTTCTCTCCCTTCCCCTCTCTCTAAAAATAAATAAATAAAATCTTTTTTAAGAAAGTTAAAATAAACAAACAAACATCCGAGCAGTCCTCTATACTTTTACAAAGAATATTCACATACATCATCTAAATTAATCCTCAGAACAAACCGGTGTGAGAGAAACTATTATAATCCCATTTTACATATGAGGAAAAAGTAATACTTATTTACTGAGTGCTGATGCTCTAGTAGGCATTACTCTTAGAACTTTCCACATGTTACGTCATTCCAGCTTTATCCACTTCCAATTAAAAACAAGAGTCGTCTGTACTTACTCTGTGCCAGGGACTTTTCTAGCCCTCTACATCTATTAACTCGTTTAATTCACACAACTCTATAAGAGAGGTACACTTGTTATCCTCATCTTATACATGAGGAAATTATGGCATGTGGAGGTTAAAAAACTTTCCTAAGTCCCATAGTTGAATTTGGCTTCCAAACTAAGTTGTGACTATAGAGACAACCATTCACATATGACCATTTTCCTCCTTTCCTGGCTCAGCACTGCCAGCTTCGCTCAGCATTGCCTCTATGAGGTATATTTATGCCCATTTTACAGATGACAAAACTAACACCTAGTGAGATTAAGCAATTCACCAATATTGTACAACTGAGGGCTGAGCCTGCAAAGCCCATGTTCTGAACCATTCATCCACGTCATCAGAGAGATCTGACCATGGCCAGCCTAGGTATGTACACGCTTCCTCAGCCACATACAAATTTTATGATTCTGTAACATTTCTGTGTGCCTGCTATGCTCAGTGTGTATATTAGGTAGAGTGGGGATTACAAAGACTAAGACATAATCCTTACTTCCAAGAGGCAAATAAAAGCAATTAAAATATTCTTCCCATCTATTCTTTCCTCTCCCTTCTTTTTTCAGCATTGTACTTGATGTTGCTTCTTTATCCATCTTCCAGGGTAAAGGAATGGGAGAATTAAGTCCTGAGTGATCACCAAAGGCCAGGGCATGTGGCCAGGTCCAGGAGGTGAGTGGGATGGCCTAGTTACTTGGAGTCAGGGGCAGCGACTGGAGACTTCTTTCTGGCTCTGAAGAGGGTAGCAGCTGCTCATGCACAGTTTCATGCTGTGGACTGCGATGGATGGAGGTGTGAGAGCAGTGACCCAAAACCCATAAAGAGAGGGAGTCCTGGCCACTTAGAGCAACCCCTCTCTATGACGAGGTGGATCCTTACACACCCCTGTTCCCTTCCCACTTGGCAGACCACAGCGTGAGTACTGGACACAGACCAGGATGAGGTGGGAGTTCATGGTTTGGCTCCCGCATTGGCCACTCATCATCAGATGATTGTGAGCAAGTCACTGCTCCCCCCTCCAGCACTCCATTTCTGCAGGGATTTGCCGAAATAAGTATAAGACTTTTTACTGTGCTTGTGTGGCCTGGGGTAGTCATGACATTGATGAGAGCACTTGGCCGGCTGTGAGTGCTTGGTGCATGTAAGATGCTGAGGAAGAAGAAAAGTCTGGGTTCTGTCTCCTCACCGTATTATGCTTACGAGGACACATGAGGTTGACTCACATGCAAGTGTCAGAGAAATGGGCATAGTTTTCATGTTACCTAGTTTCTGGGCCTGGAACTACCTACCAATGAGAATCAGCTGGCATTAGCAAGTTTTCTGTGTGGGATCATTCAAAAGCTGTGGCTTTCCATTCACGTAGCACTTGGGCGCAGGGTAGGATGTGGGAGGAGCTGAACCAGGAAATAAGGGCGCTGCTCTTATTCAGAGGATCCATGCCTGCAAATTAATGTCACTGAAGTGAAACCTGCTTCAGGTGCCAATCTGGTAAGGCAAACAGGCTGCCAGGACACCAGGCTCTCTCAGCTTTGCATGGGCTTACCATGTACCCCGGGGGCACATCCCAGCTTTCCTCCCAGCCTCAGTTTCTCCATTTGTAAAACAAGATACTACATATTTGTAAAACAAGATACTACATATTCTCCAACAGTTTGAAAAGGCATGGGGCTCTTTTCATGCCCAGAGAATTTTCTAAGGATGGTGTGAAAAAGATAGGAAAGGACCTCCACCCGCCCCACTCTCTGTCCTGGGTCCCTAGGCCCAGGCATCTTGAACCAATTCTGGAATCCACCAACAGACGGTGCTAGGGGTGAGCTAGAGCAATCCTATACGTCCCTGAGTGTGTATGCTTATCAGAGGGCTTTTAAATGAATCACTTCGCATCTAGCAGGGCAGCACCTGCTCCTCAGCCTCCAAAGGCAGTGCGAGCAACACGATCATTCAAAAGCTGCGGCTTTCCATTCACGTCTATAATTAGCGCGTAGGCTGCAGCAACCGCGGGTGCTTCAAGGGTAGGGCCTCGGGGCGGGGCCTAGATCCCTAGCTCCTCCCTCTAGTCATTCCTTTTCCCTGCCCTCCTTGCTCAGAGTCACTGGTGGCTTGGCCCTGGATCAGAGGCTTGGCCCTCAGTCGCAGGATTTCTGCAAGTAATATTGCCAGGACGCCAGGACCCTCTGCAGCCTCATTTTGTGATCACTGCAGCCCAGTAAATAAGAACCTTGATGGAGGCGTTTCCAGGGGGCAGCTATATTTAGAGTGTCGTCCCCCTAACTCCGCCCCGCCGCTCCGGCATCCCGCCCTCTTCCTCCGCCTGCTGGCTCGCCCCGCCCCCTCCCCACCACCCCTCCCATCCACCTCTCTCTCTTTGTCGCATTACATAGTAATCTGAGATGCATTGGATGAGCTCCAGGGAACAGAATGTACTTGGCAGAGACGCGGAGCTTGATGTCTGCAAAATGTCGGAAACGCAGCCAAGAGCTGCTAACTGGGTCATTAACCTCCAAAAGCAAAGCGAGGACTGTAGGCCCGCTCTGCCTCCCTTCATCTCGCCAATGAAAGTGCCTTAGTGTGAGGGGAAGAAAAAGCCCAAGGTTGGCTGCTTTGATTTCTAGGCACCAAAGGCAGGCCCGGCCCCTCCTCCTGGCCCCGGCCCTCTTTCCACCCCTGCTCTGTGTCCCAATGTACAAGTGGCCTTTGAAAGCCCAGCAACCCCTCAGGGCCGTGTTTGTACCTCTGGAGAGATATTACCAGGCAGCCCTTCCCTACCGCACAGCCTAGGGCCCATTTGCTTGTGTCTGGAAGGAATACAGGGAGTAGGGGAGAAAGGATTAAAGGAGAAGTTTCGAGGTCCATCCTGGACTCCCCTTCTTCCTGCCCTCCTCTGCCTCTGTCTGCTCCTCCTCCTTCTCCTCTTCCTCTCCCTGGTGCCCTTCTTTCTGAGACCAGGCTGTGTGGCTGTTACATGAGGATATGTCATGGCTTCGCAACACTTGCTGTGTGACCTTGGATGCCTGACTCATTTGTTGGCTCTTTAATTCCCTTATATGTCAATTGTTTGCAGTAATAACACCTTCCTGATCTACACTACAAAAAATTGTGAGATCCACATATGAAAGTCACTTACAAACTACAAAGCTCTGCTTAGAGCTTTGTACTCTTGGAAAACAAGAATACAAGTGGTCATCTTCCCATGAAGTCTCCAAGGTTTGATTATTCAGAAGGGATAGCCCCTAAAATCCACCTCCCTCAAGCTGTCTAGCCGTGCTGGATTGCTACACAGACACTTCCTTCTTCTCCAGTGGCTGGATGGGGAGAGAAAGTGCTTCGTAGTAAAACCAGAAGATGTCATGTCGTTGGTTCCTCAAATAATGAGACTCCTTTACTTGTCGGAGGGAAGCTGGTGGCCTAGTTCAAGCAGCGGCAGCCTGTGCAACACGAGAGTCTAGACATCGGGGGAGTCTCAACTGAGCTCCGAGACAGGGAAAGCGGATTTGTGCAGCCCCACTTATGAAAGGACAGCTCATTCCTCGTGGTCACTAAATCAGAACCAAGTCCAACTGGGGTATCGGCACCCACCCTGTGTGCTCCCTTCCTGGTCTCGCTACGCCTTCTACTGCAGCCGCATCAGGTCTACTCTGCCTCCTCGTCATGCCCCACAGATGGCCCCTGCCATCGGGCCTTGGCTGAGGCTTTACAGAAAAAGCACCTGGATTAAAAAAAGAATCTCATCGCCACATATTGAAATCCTCAAAACTCAGTTCAAATGCCAACTCCTCTCTCTAGATGCCTCATCTCCTTCAACCCTTCCTTGGGTTTTTATAATGTCTCAATATAACCAGCCAGCCTCGGATTATGCCACCTTTATGTTTTTTATATCCTTGTAGAGTGGAGTGGATAGGGGACCCTTTGTAACTCATGTCAGTCCCAAACGTAAGGCAACTGCACACCTTGCTTTGCCTTCCCAGTTTATGCCCGTTGTCCTGGCATCATCATTAATAGCTCTCTCTCACCCCGAAGTGTTCTGGTTTGGATGATAACATGCGTGGTTACTTGACTGAGGTTCTCTATCCAAGCGCCTAGTACATTGGTAGGGACTTGGCAAATGTGATGATCTGTTTTGTAAAACAGGTCAGGACTGTTCCATATCCAGTTCCCTGGGGCTCCTGGGGCTATTTCCCTCCCCTTTCCACCATCCTGGGGGCATGCTACCCTTTGTTCCTCTTCCCCTTCCCTGGGGAAGAACCGCAGAAGGATCTAGGACCACTTTCCTTTTGATAGGCCTTTCCAGGATTTCAAAATGCTCTGACCCAGCATGAAGCTGCTTACCGCAACTCTTTCCAGCCTTCTCAGTCCCTGCCCAGCAGGACAGCAGCTAGATGTTGGAAATAGGTATCAAACACCAGAGAAGGCCACCTGGTCTGTGGGATAAAGCCCACATGTCCAACCTCAGCGGGGTTTTCTGGCTTTGCCTAATTTCTTTGACAGTCTAACTCTTCAGAATTACCTTCATTTATATAGTTGCCTCAGGAGAAGGTCACAGCTTGGAAAGCTAAGAGCTAGTTTATAATAAATTATGTTAACATTCTAGGTACAGCTCAGCAGTTAGGAAAGACAAGTTCCCTTGCCCATTTGCATCATAATAAAAAGTTTTCCCCAAAGTAAGCCAATTAGGGTGAGTGTTTGTTGCCTTATTTTTGAAGATATCAAGCATTTGGAAATAACAGCAGGCAAGATGCCTGGCCGTGTGAACAGAGCGGAGTGTCAGGAAGCCTAGGTCGTCTTTCTCCTCCTCCTCTGACTCACTGCTTTCTGGAGGATGAATCATACGCCCTTTCTCGGCATTGGGTCTCACTTCCTTCATCTCCCCTATAAAATGGGTGTATTTGCCATTCCTACCAAACCGGGGGGGCTGAGGCTTTAAGAGGCCTTGGTAATTACACAAAATAATATATTAAAAGTAAAAATGTGTTGTGTGTTTTTCACTCTCTGGAGAGGCACACACAAAGGGTATGTGAGGCCGTTTTATGTGGTTGCCTTAGTTTCTGAGACACCTCAACTCACCGAGAACAGCCTCTCAGAAACTGGAAACGGGCAGGAGAATTGGTCTCAAGACAAGTAGGGATGAGCCTGGTCTGTCTGAATGGGAGCAAGGGTCCTACAAGCAATCAGGGAAGGGACAGAAGACAGGAATAGAGAGCAAACGGGCTATTCCATGGAGGGCTTCCATCCCAGGCTGGGGCATTTGGTTCTCTCCTGGGGGCCACAGGATGTCCATGGAGGTGACTTCAGTGTCATTTGCAGTGTTTCAGTGAGGCAGGACTATTAGAGGGAGAGGCAGACTCTGGAGCTGGCGTCTGTCACATCCAGTTTGGCCTTAAGTAAGTGGTGGCTCACCTTCATCTGAGCCTCAGTTTCCCTCTCTAAAATAAATGGGTGAGATGGCCCTGAATAGCCGTAACGCGCTGTGATTGGATGGCAAAGACTATGAGGGAACAGCTTGCATGGTGTGTGCATGTGTGTTTGGGCGAGGGGAAGAGGTGGGAGTAAAGAAATTGCTCTTTTTTTAGGGAGGAATCCTGACCAGTCTCATGATCTCAGCCAGGTCTGAAGGACAACCTGTATATCCAGAGCCCAAAAAGCTTTCTGCAGATCCCAAAACAGTACATCTGACCTTTAGGGCCTGCTTAGCCATCTCTGTCTAGACTCGTCTGCTCTTTACTTCCTAGTCCGGCTGAGACAGCTGATATTTGAGGAGACTATGTTGAGCTTCATGCTAACCAGCTGTTCCTCAAGATGCTTCAGATCTCTCACTATCCTCTATTAGGTTCTCAGGGAGCCTTCTACCAACCAGGACTGCATGGCTTGGGGCTTCCAAACTCTGCCTTAGAAGACATTTACCAAGGTCTGCTATAAGATTGTCATGGAGAAGTTTCTTTATTATGAAGTTGCAATCGGGATCCTATCTGTTAAGTCATTGAATAGCTCTTATGTAAAGACACACACGGACAATTCCCCAGTGAACTTATATATATATATATATATATATATACATATATATATATAATTAAAATATGTATTTTATATATAATAAATTTTAATTCTATATAATTAAAGTATTTTTTGGTTATTTTGGTGTTTGCAATTGTTCCCTTAGGTTCAGGGATAATTGCACTTACTCCTGTAAGCTTCCTCAAATATTTTTTTCAAATAGGTTTACATAATTAAGTAAATAAATAATGGTTATGTTGGGCCGAATTAGTGTGTGAAGTGGAGAAATAACTCCTTAATGAATAGTGAACTGACTGAAGCCCTCCTAACTTCAGCTGAAGATCCAAATTTTAGAGCGCCACTGGTAGAAGTAGCTTTCACTCAAACTATTGACTCCATGCTCCTATATCTGAGCCGTGGTTTTGTGTGAGAAGGTTCGAAGGGATTGTGATCATCTCTGAGCAGCTCAAGGACCCAACAATAACTGGAAGAAGAAAATCTAAATAGCCTTGGTAGGGTTATGGGCTTGGCAATTGAGGAGGCTGTATGGTGGAAGTTACATTTAGCTTGTAAGGACACCGTAACCCCGGTTAACCTTACCAACTGCTGTGTGGCCTAAAGATCTGTGTCCCAGAATTTACTAAATGATCATGGAGAGCAGTTGAGCTCTGAAAACTTTTAGAGCTTATGTTCCATTTGTCTAAAAGCCAGAGTCTACCTGAGTTGGCTGATCAAACTCCACCAATCCACTTCCGAGTCCATGAACCGGCTCAGACCCTGATGTGTTCTCCCTCTCTTGTAGCCCCACACCACACCCTCGCTGCTGACGGCCGAAGGACACACGCGGATGGGAGTAGGGATGTGGCCAGAGGTTTCTGACACAAGCTTTCCTGCCCCCGAAGGACATGTGCGCAAACTAAATGATGACTGAGAGAATGCACAGCTATCCTTAACCTGCTTCATGTGGATTCCCTAAAGAAAATTTAAATTATAATTCTGAGATACTAGAAACCCATACACTCAATATAAAATGTTAAATGAATCTAACAGATTGTGTGGTTAACTCCCTCGCTTGATAGACGAGGAAACTGAGGCTTAAAGAGACTTACCCAAGGGAATTGGCCCAAGACACAAAGCCAAGTCTCAGAGCCAGGGCCAGAGGCCAGACCTGCACGGTTTCTTGGTGCTCATTTTTTGCTACGAGCTGGAGCTCAGTCTCGGAGTTGCAATGGATAAAGCTTTTGCTAGGAGACCCAGTTGCTAAGCTTTGATTACATCATTCTTGGGCTCAAAAACCTTTGTGGATTTCTGCTACCCATTCCTAGTTCAAAGTTTATTTTATGTCATTTTTTGGGCTCTGTCTATGATATCTGCCACTGTTTTTTAAAAAAATTTATGAATTCCTTGTTGATGGTGAGGTAGAAAGAGGTAGACAGGTGATCTTGCTTAAGCTGATTTGACTATTTCTGACACACACACCTATCCTGATTAACCTTTTCCTGATTTCTTAGTTTTCAGCAGCACTTCTGTGCAATTGCCTGGATGTCACCTTTCTGAAACTCATTTCCTATCTCTTGAAGATCAGTCAGTCTTTTCTTTTTTTGGCAGTTGGAAGAAACGTAGAGCTGGAAAACAGGGTCTTCAGCAGAGTTTAACTGGACTAATGAGCAGAATTCTATAAGACAAGGCAAGAAGAACCAATGATCTGTCTTTCGGTTCAGCAGGAAGGCTCAGAGAGCCCCAAGTCAGCCAGCCCTCTGGTGAAGGAGGTTGAGATGATCCTCCCAAATTCCCATCACCATCCTCAATTCTGCTCCAAGTGCGCCCTCTGCTGGAATGGAGCATAACCCAGCGGTCTCGAACATCTTGGAAGTGGGGCCGACAGGAAATCTGAAAGGATGAAAAGGAAGACCGGCTTTCCTTGAGAGATGGGTTCCCGCTCAGGGGAGCACCAAGCTGCTCCTACATAAGCACAGACACAAAATAAGATGGATCCATTTCATGAGGTTTTGTTGCCTCTCCATTTACCATTTCCTCCATTTCAATTTCTTTCTTTGGTCTCATCTTGCTGATTGATGGTTGGGGGAAAGATTTCACTGTGGCAACCCAACCTAGAAGATCACCTTGAGATAAAAATTAGGATTGAAAGAAGAGAAACGGGATCTAGTGAAATGGGCACAAAATTATGAATTCTACTTTCTTCTTGAGACCTCACGGCTGGGTCACAAAGAACAATTTTTTGGAATAACTCAATTTCTAATCTTAGATTGTATTACTCCTTAGGTTAAAAACTTTCAGCAGCTATGCATTTCCTACTAAATTATGTCAACATTCTTTACCTTAGCATTCAAGGTATATTTATAAATTCATAGTACATTATTTTGTTTGCATTTCAGTTATCAAAGCCAATGGAATGTTTATTTTGAACAATATTTTTACTTCGATTTAGTTTTCAAGAAATACAAATATATTGAAAATGTTTAAGTATGTTTGAATATCAAGTCATACATTTCACATTAAAAATTAGGCTCAGCAAATATTTAATCTGCTTATAATGTTGAAGAAGGCAGCAGACCCTGCTTAAATAATTAGCTTTTGACACAGAAGCAATAACTGATAAATCAAATCCTATCTTCAACACGAAGGCTGGTTCGAGCATGCTCTTTAGGAGGGAAACAAGGTGACACACTTGACGTGAAAAGGTGTGGGGGGTGGATAACCTCTGAAGTGTCATGTGGACTCCGAGGGGGGCAGTGGCTGGGAATACGCTTACTGGATAAACAGGGACGGTAATATGGTAGCTGCTACAATTATGCCAAAAATTGAAGATTAAAGCTGGATGAAACCTTAGAGAGGACTTTACCCTCATATAACCCGAATGGTAAACTGACACCTAGAAAGAAAAATTTTTCCAAAAGTTTATGGGCAGTTATTGGAGGAGCTTGAATTGGAATCTGGGTCATCTATTCTCTGTCCAGAGTTCTCACCACTCCCAGCATTGCCCCTCTGTAATGGCACGGAAAAGGACTCAAAGGTAAGAAGAGATCCTAAAGTGGCTTCAGAAACTGTGGCCCAAATCCCAATGAAATTGAAAAGAGTTTCCTAAAGCAGGCTCTGTCCCATTTCAGTAATCCTTAAGAGGCTGAGAAATGGGGCATTCAGATGCTTTCCGCCTGCTGACCCTTCATTCTTATTTACACACGGGCTGTCCAGATGTTAGAGAAATAAACAGTTGCAGCTGTTATAACGGTGGTGGAGGGGGCTAGGGGAGAACCCATGACGATGTTCCCAGGTTTTGGTCCAACACATCAGAGCACATTTGACTTTGGTTGCTGTAGCTCCCTCTGCAAAGCCTGACATTTGCCACTTCATGTTGAAGCCTGCATTGAGAGATGCCGAGGGCTTCAGGAGCTAACTCCAGCCGATAAATCGCCACAGTGGTGAAGGTGACCACGGTGCCTGCTCCATTACAATTTTGGGGGCTCCTCTCTCCTCATCCCCTGTGTTCCTGGGTGCAGGGTCCAGGGTTCTCCCTAGCAGGCAGTGGCCAAGAAGGGCGTGATGTGGGAGTCAGTGTATCCTAGTGAGTGGAACATGGGTTTTGAGGTTTCATAAGACCTAGTTTTAATCCTGGCCCAGCTACTCACTGGTCATGTGATTTTGAATTAGTTGCTTAACTCTGAGCCTTCTTATCCTTACTTTTTTTTAGAAAATAGGGGTAGTAATACTAATTTTTTCAAACAAAAAGGATTTAATGCCATAATGTATTTGAAGTTTATAGTATATAGGAGTATCCAATAAATTGTAGCTATTATTATTATTTCTTAAGGGCCTTTTCTTTTTCCCGGAGCCTATACAGATGATGTAGCTACTAATTTGTGAAGTTATCAGAGAAAACATTAGGTCTCTCGTCCTCACACTGTTTAAGGGCTCAGAAATGTGAGCTCTTATTTTTATGGACAACAATAGTCTATTCTATTTACGTGTGTTTAAAATGTTTCAAAGCACTTTTTTCCTATTTTGTGAAAATTCCAAAGATAATTTTATAACACCCATTTACCCACTTTTTAGGTTCTGCTATTAATATTTACTGAACTTGCATTATCATTTACATATATATCAATTAATCCATTCCCTCATCCATCTGTCAATCTGTATTTGTATGTATTTCCAAGTAATTTGCAGACATCATTGTACTTCCCTGTAAATTCTTCAGCATGAATATCATTAGCTAGGATTCAATACTTGTTTACTGTTTTTTCTTTTAACGTACATTTGTATACACTGAAATGCATAGCTTTAACTATATACTCACTGAGTTTGGACAAATGTATACATCTGTGTATCCAAACCTCTATTAAGATATGTGTAGTAGCATATTACTATCGTCCTGTAAAGTTCCTTTACATCTTCTCCCAGTCAATTCCTGTCTTCTCCGACTACAGGGAAACCCTGTTCTTTTTTTTCTTTCCACCATAGATTAGTTTGACCTGTTTTAGAGCTTCATATAAATGGAATAATATAGCATGTGCTGTCTGTATTCATCTCTTTTACTCCCAGGTTTTTGATACTCATTCCTGTAACTATATGTCCTGACAGTTTGTTCATTGCCACTAGAAAGCTATCTTTAGTGTGTGGTGTAGATACACCCTAGAAAGTACTGAACTGGTAAAAACAAAAACTTGTGTGTGAGTACAAACAGAAAAAAAAAAAATCTCAAAGGAGAGTCACCAAAATGTCTATAGCCTTTACCTCTGAGATATACAATGAAGGCAAGAAGAAGAAATGGGGGACTTTATTCTTGAATATGCACTTTTATATTGTTTGAATTTTTACACATATATAAAAATATTAAAATATAGAAAACAAATCAAAATATTTTAAAAACAAAACAACAAAGCTAAACTCTTTGTAGGATGAAAAGAGGGCCGAGAGTCCTGTGCTGCCTGGGCCAAGGGGCAGCCATGTCTCCAGGGCCCCTGTGCCCCAGCGCCCGCCCGGCTACCAGATGAACAAAGCCTGGAACACGGGCGGCTCTGGATGAGAAGGATACTCAGATTAAAAGTTCATCGGAGGTTTAAGATATGGGCAGATTTTGAGAGCGGGAAAGTATAACGGATAATTAAAATGGTTGAAAGAAAGAATTCTGAAATAAAACTAATAGAGTAAAAATAACTCAAGAGGTAGAGTCATCGATTCCTACAGCCATAGATCTGTAAGATGTTTTGAGAGACATTTATTGTGACTCCCTTGTTTTGAAAACTGCAAAACGAGACCCTACTTAAGAAAATGACAAGTAATCTTTCTCGACCATTGTGCTTTGAGCTGACACCAGAGGTTTTAGAGATCATCAAAGCTCCTTGAAGGCTGGCCCATGTCTATGTTTCCTGTGAACAGTGGCAGGAACTAAGATGCTAGTTATTAAAAGGGTAAATCTAATCCTGGTCCCACATTTTACCCATGTGAAAACTAAGACACGAATTGAGGCTTGCTTGGAAGAAGACCTGTCTTACCCAGAGGATAATAGCGATGGATTACCAGTCTCCACTGAGATACCACAATTAAGAGATAGGTTAAAATTATATTTGAACAATCTAGGTTAAATATAAGAAAAACTTTCTTAGAAAAGAATGTTGTGAAACATCTATTTCTTAGAAATATTTAAAAATATAATAATTTCACATGTTGCAAGAGTTTAAATATGGAACTACTTGCCAGGCTAGAAGATCTGTTTTCTCGCAGTTAAAAAAAAAAAAAAAAAAAAAAATCTGACTTAGGTTTCTTCTGGCAAGTCTGACCCCTAGTGGTCACCATCTCTGGGTTTGTGCTGAAGGGAAAAAAGGTCAAGAAAATGAGGACAACCAGACTTTGTTTCTGGAATTGGAAATGAACCTTAGAAATTTCCTAGTCATATGACTTAATTTCACAAACAAGAAGAATTACACCAAATGAATAGCGATAATGTCCCAACATCAGTGACTTCATAGTAAAACCTGAAGTGGTACCCAGAACTTTTGCGGGGGCTCTAGGTTCAAGATCCAATTCCTGCATCTTCCAGAATCTCTCCCCTTCAGTGCACAGGAAGCTGGAGCTTGGTCAGATATTCGGACTTCAAATATATGTATGGTTCAGTTCACTAGCCATTACAAAAAAGTCATTTTCTTAAACTAATAGAATATGGAAAAATAATCTGTTCCATTTTGAGCATTTGTGTCTTGGACAGACCACCTCAGACACACTGCTGGCCTCTATGAGCCTCAGTAAACTAGAGGGAAATGGCACGGCCTCTGAGGGCTTGTCTAGCTCAAATGTTAAGGCTTTCAAGCGCACACTGTATCTTGGCTCAGAATTCGTAGCAAATGATGACATGGTTCTCATTACAAAGCACTCCTCCCTTTCGGAATAGGGATCCTGAACTTGGGTCCTCATGGAGGACCAGGCTCCATGAGGACAGGCATGAGCTCTCTGAAGTGGCACGGAGTTGTTAATGCATCTGAGTGTTTTCTTGGAGGAAAACCTCCTCAGATTTCATCAGAAGGGTCTAGAACCACATCAGAATTTATAAAATCACTGAGTTAAAATAGGCAGTGCAACTAGATTGCCAAGAAAGTGAAGGCTACGAGCTCTGACACCTAGCTCTAATTCCATAGAGGTAGACTAAGTGTCTTTGGCCCCCGTTGACGTGGAGATAGCAGACATACACCGGATTCTCCTTCTCTCCTTCTCTTTCGTGTTCAGGAGCGCTGATATTCAATAGGCACAGCTTTCACTTAGCTGACAGAAGCCCCCCATTCCCTTTGCAGACTATTCTGACAGATGACTTTAGCAGAGTAAATGCTCATGAATGGTAGGCTGCTCTTCAGTGTCCTGGTGCCCGTCTCCTCCCGCCAGCTGAGCTGAATACTTACTAGGGTTCATTTGATTTCTCCCAAAAACTTATTTATGTCACTTGTGTTACTTAATATAATCATATAATTTACTATGCACACAGATAAAGTATGAATGTGAAAATGAAGAGTTCCTTCAATGAAAACTAAGTTAATTGCTTTGGAAAGGCTCAAAAAGGCTGAGTTGCTGAAAAATACTCTAAAATGAATTTGTTGGTGAGGTAGCTGTAAAAAAATTTACAAAAACTTAAAATTTAGAAAAATTCTGTGCTTTTTCAAAGTTCCCTCCATTAAGACAAACAAACAAAAAAAAAGCAGACAGATAAAAGCAAAAATACCTGAAACTGTAAGTAATGGGGGACACATTTATAGGAGTGGTTTCATCAAGAAAAATAAGAAAGAACTCTGAAGTTGGAAAACGTGGGCTTAAGAAAAGACCTGCTGACTGGCAAGTGAATGGCATAAGTTAATAATATGCATTCATATGTTTCCCAGCTTGAACCAACCATTCTGATGAGCTGACACTGGTCACAGCACTTCTTTAGGATTAAGATTAAAATATGTATATGAGTGACCCATGGACATGGACAACAGTGTGGGAATTGACTGTGGGAGTGGGGGGTGGGATGGGCGGAGGAGGGCAAAGGGGGAAAAATTGGGACAACTGTAATAGAGTAACAATTAAAAAATCTTTAAAAGATTAAACTATCAAAGTGAGTTCTGATGAAACTGTTTTACTTGTGTCTCCTTAGCACTGATTTCTTGAGGGTTTGATCTTTTAAAAATTCTCATAACATCTCATTTAATTGCTGGAAGTCTGTTTCTTGCAGGTGCTTCTCACGGATGCTTTTCTCTTTGACAGTAAGCAAGCTTTGCCTTGGATCCACGTGCCGAGAATTCAGCACTCAAAACCTTAGTTAAATTAATGTTTGTTCACCTTAGCAAACTAGTCATATTCACTCAGAATCTGGAACCAGATTCATTGTTCAATGCCTTAAGACTTCAACCGTGCTGGGTCATTTGTGGTATGTCAATATTATATGCTCCCTTTTCAGAGTACATGAGCCACAAATATGGACAACGTCTTTGCCTTAGCTTCTGCCTGGGAGTTCATGTTTTAGAAACAATATGACTGATAAAAAAAATGAACTGGGAAAAGATGTTCATGCAGCATTATATGTAACAGTAAATATACCAAAAACTATGTAAATATTTAGTAACAGGGTTATTTCATTATGTTATTTTGACCCCTTATCATTTGGTAGTTGTGGCTGCTTATTTCCATAGTCATGAAAATGGTAATTATGAAGAATTTCAGCAATAATTATTGGAAAAATGTGTATGATAGTATATTAAGTGAAGAAGAATACAAAATGGAATGAACCTCAATGATTACAAACGCAATAAATGTATGGGGAGGATTTGATGTTTTCATCTTTTGCCAATTTTTCTTACGTCTGTCTCTCTGTGATCAGAAAACCCCACGTTGTGCAACGATGCACCAATCTTTCATCCGTGGTGTCCTGAGAGGCCTTGCGATGTCTGCGTTGTGATTTAGAGCTTCCCAGAACCACAGAATTACCCCCCAGAGGAGTGGGGATTAGGTAAGAGCTCACTCAATTACAAGTGGAATGGGTTGAAAAGTACCTTTGAGGTTACATTGGCCCAGTCTCGTCATTCTACAACTAACATTTACTATGACCCTTACCAGCAACTTGACCTGAGCAAGTTACTTATGGATACTATACCTTAGTTTCTTCATCTGCAAAATGAAATAATAAAAGTATCTATGCTCACAGTTTCTTATGAGGTTTAAATGATATAAAAGCAGGGCATGGCACAGAGTAAGCTCTCAGCAAATATTTGTTATTAACATCAAAAAAGTAACTAGCTGAGCCAAGGCCAGGATTCAGATTTCCTGACTTCCGCACTGGGGCTATTTCTATCACACCACGTCACAGACCTTTCACCGCAAGCCGGGCTGAACACTGGGCAACAAAAAGGCTATTCCAACGATACTGAGGTTACTTTGATTTTTCATAACTCTGGCCCATCGGGTGACCGATGGCACACACATCAGGGCTTCATAAGATGGTACCGACCAAACTGAACATAGCCTTAAGTAAGACAGAACAAGGCTCAAGTTCTCCGGCCATTTATGTCCTGCTTGACTTCTAGATCTGCCCTTGCTTTTGTGAGCTTCAGTTTTCTTATTAGCCAGATGGGGATTAGTTGGAATAATCCTTCCTGTGCATATGTGTTGTGATTTGCCATATGCGAAAGGGTGAGGTAAAACCTAAAGTGGAATACAATTCAGTGGTGATTGTGTTTTTTAAAATTATTTTTATTAAAAAACTTACATAGTGAGTTGTATGTGCTGGACATTATTCCGAGGACTTTACACAAATTAAGTAATTGAATGGACTCTTGATAGTTGTGCTCTGAAGCAGTTATTCCTATTACCTTAGCTTTAGTTGGGAGGCACAAGGTGGTTAAGGGATTTACTCTATGTCAAAGAACTGCTAAGCGATGGGGTTGAAGTTTGAACATAGGGTTCTGTATCGCTCTCATGCTACGTTATTATTACTGAATGTGCCTTGACCTAAAAGTAAAATAACATAAAGTTCTGGAGTCTGTTTTCCTTTCTTACAAAGTTCAATTCAGTACAGTTCAATCTAACACAATGGAATCCAATGTACTCCCATGCCAGTCCCTCGCATCCCATCTCATGCCATGCCATCCTGTCCAATCCCTTCCCATCCAATCCTATTCAGTTTAATTCAGTGCAACTCAAGAAATATTCTTTTCAATGTTTAGTTTGTGCCGGTGAGCACTGCACGAAGCCCTGTGAGAGATAACAGAGAGGAGTTGGACCCAAGAAACGGGTTTTTGTAGAGTCTCCTGGAACCACAGAGTCTGGGTGGGGAGAGAATTGAAAAACAGTCCGAGGGGAGGTCATTAGGGAGCTGGCTGAAAAAAGGTGAAGAGATTCAGCAAAGAAAGAAACTCATAGACACAGACAATAGTATAGTAATTACCGGAGGGAAATAGGGGTGGGGGCAGATAGAAGAGGGTAAAGGGGGGACATATGGTCATGAATGAAGACTTGACTTTGGATGGTGAATACACAATACAATATACAGATGATGTATTATAGAATTGTAAACCTGAAACCTATATAATTTTATTAAACAATATCACCCCAATAAATTCAATAAAAATAAAAAATAAAATAAAACCAAAAAATAAAGACAGGAAAGAAGGAAGAAAAACAGGTACTCTAGACCCCTGAAAAGTGAATGGTCTTTGACTGGGTTTAAGTCTTCTACACTGTGGTCATGGCCTCTGTCTGGTTTCAGTTCACGTGGCCAGAAGCTTGGGCTGCCATCTGAAGCTATGATAAAGTCATCTCAGTTGTCTGTTTTGTGTGCTTTCTTACTCATTCTGCCACTAAGCATTCCAAGGAAAACCTGCATCTTGATGGAATTTTCTATCTTTTGACCATTACGAGAAATGGCCTATAGGAAGCACTTTGCACAGTGTCTGGTCCATACTTGGTGCTTGTACGGTAGCAATATTACCATCATCTTCCTAAACCTTTGTAATCTGACCATTTTCCCATAGTTCCCTCTGAAAGAGAGCTTGAATAGCCCCACAGGTCCGAGTGCTGTGACAGTTACTGGTCTCTTTTGGGGAGTTCTATCTTTTCCGGCCCAAGATAAAGAGTGAGACAAACCAGGCTAGGCATCACTGATCGTGTTTCTGCTTGCCCGGTGGTCACACTGAGTGACTATGAGCATTCCCCTGGGCAAGCTGTTTCCTTACACAACGCTGTTGACATTACACAATTTGAAAAGACTTGAATATTAAAATTTGAGACATGTGTAAGTACCTCATAATTAACTTCTGTCTATTTAACCAGACAGTTTAGCAAGTCAATTTGATGTCTGTTACGAAACTTAATAATTGTCAGTGATTTTTAAAAACAATTTACTGGTATAATCATTAACTACCCCTAGATTATCTTGTCAAATTGATAATTAAATGCCTCAAAAATTCATTACAGAGTCAGTATATTAATAGGAATGTAATTAAGTAACGTTTTGCTTATGTAATCTAGAGTTTATTACCAGTACACTTATTTATCTTTTCTACACTTATTAAATCTTCCTAGGGGCCTCTTCAGTATCAATAGAAAACCAAGAGTCAATAAATGTCTTATTAAATCCAGATAAGCAACTTAATTGAGAGACTGTGAAATAAATATAGATTCTCCATATCTGGGGAGGGGGAAAATTACTATTTCATTGTAGGATTATCAGTTGGGAAACCAAAGCCCTTTTCATTTCTTCCTGCATCCTTCTTTCTTTCTTTTCCTCCCTTCTACCTTCCTTTTTCCTCCTATCTTCCTTTTTTCTTCCTTCCTTCCTCCCTCCCACCTTCTCTCCCTCCCTCCCTCTCTCTCTTCCTTGTTTCTCTTTCCATCAAACATTTAAGTGCCTGCTATGTACCAGTCCTTATGTGAGACACTAAGAATATATAAGATTTGCTTTCTAGTCTAAAGTAGTAAAGGAGCAAGACCTGTAAAAAATTGCAGTGCAACATGTTTAATGCTGTCCTAGAGGTATGTACCCAGTGTTAAGGGAGCACAGAGGAAGAAACTAACTGTACTGGTAGTCAGGGAAGTTTTCTCAGAAAAAGTAACATTTGAGCATACCAGGGATCAGGATGCAGGGAATTTTTCAGGGAGGAAAAAGTCTGACTGGAGCATTTCAGATAGACAGAAGAGCAGTAATGACTTGGAGACAGGGAGGAATATATGCTACTCAGGAGTTAGATGGAAAAGACTTAATTTTAAACTGTTGAGTTCCATGGTCAGAGCTGTGCTTTTCAAAGGATAACGTTGGAGGTTAGGGTAGGGATTTCAATAGCGCTCCTTTACACAGGGACATCTGGTGGCTGGCCTTGATATTCTTGAGTCCTCAAGATAAGCATCACAATTGCCTTCCCTTCCACACTGCCTCCTGGGGATCATTGTATGCTAGGGTTTTACAGGTTGCATCAGATTTCTGCTCTGTTGTCACTGTAAAGGTATTCATACTTTTTAGATCACATAGCCAAATGTTGAACTTGATAAATGAGATCACAGTGTATTTCAGCCTGGGTTCCCTACAAAAAGGAATCCATAGTTCAGTTTGGTTGTTCCCAGAAACTTGCGGACATACCCAGGAGCAACAGAGATCAAACTCAAAGATAAAACTTCGCCAAAGGGTGAGAGAGCGAGAACAAACTTATTCTGTTCAGCTTGACACCTGGGGCTTTTAACTGGGGATAAACCAAATGTCCTCTACCTCGAGCACAGTGTATGTGAAGGGTGTAGTGTGGTGACATTGTAGTGAACAGGCCATTTTGAACACCTGTGCCTTGGGGTGTTTATTAACGCTTTATAAAAACTGATGATTTCTCAATATCCTTAACATCTTGTCTACTCTTTAAAAAGTTTCTCTGTAGGAGAGAAATGGGATTTATAGTGTCTATAAATTCTCTGATATAGCTGCTTTCCAGGCCTATAAACCATTAAGCTACTCAACTTGCCTTGGTATATGGCATTGGAAATACTTTTAAAGTTTGTGATGTTGTCATTTAGAAAGCCCTTTTCAGGAAATTTCACAGTCCAACAGTGTTGTTTGCCATGGAGCTTCATGGGAATTCTTGGACCACAGCTGAGAAGAGCCTTCCATTATTTTCAGCGCCCCCATCAGACACCATTTAGAACTTCAGTAAAGGTGGTGGGTAAAAACTTAAGGAGCGTTTCCATTATCTTAGGTTTCAAAAGCTTTATAGTTTTTGAGGTTTAACACACTGTGTCTTCCTCAATTTACATTCATCACTGTGCTAATGAGTATGTAGAACAGACTTTTGCATTGATGCATTTTGTACCTTTCTCCATTAAAAGGGTAAGAGCCACAAAAACTAGTTTACCAAGACTTTTTCTGGTGTTTAAAGCTGTAGGGGCTATACTCAGCAGGTAGAACACATGTTCAAAGCCTCTGAAGACCCTCTTTCATGATGCTTGGAAATCAGTTCACATCCTAATACTATTCTTAAGCTCTGGCCCTTGGAAGAATCTGCTCGGAGGGCTCTCCTTGCTCTGGGAAAGTATGGCTCATTTTTGATACCAATATGCTCTGTGTGCCAGACCTCCCTATGGGATATGTATTGTACCAGCAATGTTTTAAAATGACCAAGACAATCACATTAGATGCTAACATTTGACAAGATTGGGAGCAACCAAAGTCAATGGCTAAGTGATCCTGAGGGTACAACATTCCCTGAACTCTGAGCCTGAGAGTGTTTACAAGTAAGTGACAGAAGATACTCTATAACTAGAAAGTAGCTTTATTTAAAAAGAAAAATTATATGTTTATGGAAAGTAGAACTTTAAAGTTGTACTCTGAAATCTCTTGTAACATATTTGCAGGTTTGACCAGAGAGGTAATTCAGTTTGTCAGATCTTCTGGATCAAGATGCTACGTGATGTTTTCTTGAAGCTGGACATCAGAGAGGCCTGGACCTGAGTCTGATGATCTGCTTTAAAGTCCCTGCTCTGCCCCTTACTAAGTAGATGACTTGAGACCAGTAGCCTTCTCTCTCAGGACTCAGTTTCCTCATATATAAAATGGGGATAATTGTCCCAGACCCTCCCATCTCATACCACTGTCAGAAAAATCAAATGAGATCATAAGTTTAAAATGCCTTGTAAACAGGTCATAAAATCCTACAAAAATGTGAGGGGTAGTATTATAAGTAGGTCTAAAAGTTGTAAATATTTCAGAGAAAAATATTCAGTGTTCAAAGGATATGGTTAAAGTGAGACGCTGCTTTATGTGTCAGACCTGGCTCCCAGGCTCTGACGGACTGGCTTAGGTATTCCCACTGTCTGAGAGGAATTGTTCTTCCAAGCTGCTCCCCCATGGATGCAGTTACTATACCTGTCTGTTGACCTGTCTGCATCCTTGGTGCGTCTGTCAGTTCTCTGACAGTAAGGGTCCTGCCCATTGTGACAGTCTAGCACAGTGGTAAATATACAGGCTTAAGGGATAGGCAAGCTGGGCCAGTCCGAGTTCCAGTCCTGGTTTTGCCACTTACTATGTGACTTGGGGCAAATCACTGAACCTCTTTAAGTCTTAGTTTTCTCTTCTATACTATGAAGTAAATAAATATGCCTGCATCATAGTGACCTTAAAAAGATGAAATGAGTCAGTATAATAGTCTCCACTTATCCACAGTTTTTTTTTTCCTGTGGTTTCAGTTACCTAGGGTCAACCACTGTCTGAAAATATTAAGTGGAATATTTCAGAAATAAGTATTTCATGTTTCAAATTGTGTGTCATTCTGAGCAGTGTGATGAAATCTCTCTTTGTCCACCTGGGGCATGAATCGTCCCTTTGTCCAGTGCATCCGTGCTGTACAGGTTGCCTGCCTGTCTCGTAGTAGCCCTCTTGGTCATCGGTTTGACTGTGGAGGCACCACGGTGCTCGTGTTCAGGTAACTCTTATTTTACTTAATAACAGCTCCAAAGCACAAGAGTGGTGATGCTGGAAATTTGAGTATGCCAAAAAGAAGCCACAAAGTACTTCCTTTAAGTGAAAAAGTATGTAGGTGTAGGAGAAAACAGCATATAAGGTCTGTATAGAAAAACGACCTTAAAACGACCTCTTGTTAATATAACAAGAATAGTTTGAGTGACATTTATGTAACCAGGCAGCCAAGGAGAGTGGACTGGAATGTGCATGTGTGAGCAATGATGATTTCACTGTACTGGTCAGTGGGGGCAGTAGATGCTGTTGAGTGAGCATGTGTACTGTGTGGCCATTGCATTCAAAGTGACTGAATGAGCAGAGAAATAAATCTGCATCCAATTTTATGTTAAGCTTGAACATCCCTCCAAGGAAACTATTTGGATGATTCAGAAGGCTGCAGCTATGGGCAACTGGTGATGGGCAGCTTCATCTAGACAACTCACCTGCTCATGCATCATGTCTCGTGCAGAGTTTTTTGGGGAAACATCAAATCGCCCAGGTGACTCAGCCCCCTACAGCCCAGATTTGGTGCCCTGTGACTTCTGGCTTTTCCCAAAACTAAGATAACCTATGAAAGGGAAGAGGTTTCAGACTGTCCATGAGATTCAGGAAAATACAACAGGGCAGCTGATGGCAATTGGGAGAACTCTGTGAGGTCTCAAGGTGCCTCCTTTGAAGGGGACTGAGGTGTCATTGTCCTCTGTACAATGTTTCTTGTATCTTTTATCTTCTTCAATAAAAGTCTCTATTTTTCCTATTGCGTGGCTGGATACCTCAGGACAGACCTTGTATGTAGGGTTCAGTATTATCTGCCGTGTCAGGCATTCATGTGCAGTCTTAGCATGCATCTCTTGTGGATAAGGTGGGGTGCGTGAACTGTACAAGTGAAGTGCTTAATATAAAACCCGAAACATAGAAAGTGCTCGAGGAATACTGGGTATTTATTATCATTATTGCTGTTCTCTCTTTCATATCTCCAGTGCCTAGAATAATGGTTAGCATATAATAGTTATTCAGTGATCAGGTTAATGACAGAATACAAAAGAGAATCCTTATCTTGTGTGAAGATTAATGAATCTTAATAATTAGCAAAAAATGGAAAGAGATTGCTTTATGTGGGCTGGGTTTTCAAACGTTGGGGCTATTTCTATCTTTTGTTTCTACTGATACTAAGAGCACTTCTATCATGCTGGAAATTTGCAGTATTGGTATAGCACTTTTGAGTTTACAAATAATTTTTAAGGCCAGTGTCTTATTGGATTCCTGCACCAGCCCTGTGGGGAAGGTATCTGTATACTACCTACTTTATAGTCAGGAACATTGAAGTTTAGCAAGGGGAAATTCCTGCCTACCCATCACACATCTGTATGTAGAAGCATTAAAGTTAGATATTTTCTGGCTCATCATTTTTTTCTCCTCCTGGGAACAGGCCCAAGGTAGTGGCTGTAGAGAACATTCTGGAGAGGAGCCTGGTTTGTCTCCGCTACGACAACCCAAATTAGGAGGTAGCCCCTAGATTCTTAGATTTCTAGATTTCTTATAGTAATCCAATAAGAGTCTCTCACTTATGAGTTTAATTAAACCCACTGAAGCTTACTATCAGTTCTGCTTGTACTTTGGTTTTAAAACCTAATTTCCTTGGAACGCTGTGCTTCACCATCATTGTGCTGGGTTTTCCCCACGAGAGCTAGGCTGATACAACCTGTCCTTGCTCAAAAGATAAAAACCTTATGCCCTGGAGGTCTTTCAACCTAGGTCATTTAGGCAAGCCAGACATAAAAGTATAATTACACTATTGCTCAACCTCATAGATCCTCCAGATTGCTGGCAGAGAAAAACAGTTCTCTCGATAAATCTGAATCCCCTGATAATTTTCTCCAAGGAATTCGCAGTAGGTTGCAAAAGCAGCATGGCTACCCTCTTCCTGACCTTTCCTCCAGTCCCATCCTTTTACCTCTCTCTGCATTGCATGCTTCCGACCATCTTTTCGCTCACGTGTCGTGAGACCCACTATTACTCTGGTTCCTCTTCTCCTCCCATCCTGGCCTCGTCCAGTTCCTTCTCAGCCTCCTAACTCTGGATGTTTCCCTAAGTCTAAGCCTGTGTCTTCTGTTCCCTTTATGTCCTCTCATCAGCTCTGATGCCAGCTCTTTATGGTGAGCACTGGGGATACAAAGACAAATAAAACATGCTATCTAACCTCAAGAAACCCACAGTCTGGTAGAGGGGAGCTGGGTGTGGGAACAAAGACTTCTGAGTCTAATGAACTATTTGTGCTTTGGTAGGGCTGGTTGTGGCTTGAATGCAGGAAAAGTATAGTGAAGGGGAAGGTTAGAAAGTCTCTATGGACGGGGTCTTCAGGGATGTCTTAGAAAACAAGTCGGTGCTTCTCTTTTGGGTAAGAAAAAGAGGGGCATTTGAGATAGGTGCTCAGTTTGTACAAAGAAACCAAAGGGAGAAATTTTGCCTACTGTTTTCCAAATCTGAAACATCTAAATAATATTTATCTTACAACGTTTATGTGGATATTGACAGTAATGAACATAAAGTAGAGCCTGGAACTTAAAAGTCAGTGAATAGTCAATAATAATAAGACTTTTTTTTTACCAATTTTTTTCTATTTCCTTCTCTCTGTAAAAAGATGGTATCAGACTAGAAAATTGTAAAGGCCTTTCCAGATCTGATATTCCAAGATGCTTTAAACTTCTCTAGGGAAATTTAAAAAACAGAGCGATCTCTTTTCCTTAATACATTCTCCTAATGCTGGCTGAACCTCTGCACTATGTCCTCTCTGAACACACAAATCATTTACTCTAAGGATCACTAGGCTTGCTGACAAACAAAGGCTGCCTCGTTAGGTTTATTTCACCATTGCACGGACTGTCTGGTTTTGTACTGTTTAGCTTTACACATGGGCTCAGCATGTCTCCTGCACTTGACTGTAAACTCCTTGAAACAAGGATGGGTGCCACTGGATTTGGAGCAGAAGTACAAGAGTCCAGTTCCGGCCACCAGAGCTTGGGTACGTTAGCCACCATTTTCTCATGTATTAAATAGGGAGCATGATAAGGGCCAACATTTGGAATTTTTATGATCTTCATATAAGAATACATATGATGAATCTTTGTAAACTATTAAGCATTTCAAGATAGGTATTTTATATTACATTTGTCTCTGAACCTGCACTAACCAGGACTCTTTTGGTTGTAACTAACAGAAACCCAATTCAAAGTAGGTTTAAAAAAATCATGATTTGGGCACGTAACTGAATAATTACAAGTATCAAGTAAGGAAGTAAAAATTATGCTTCTATCAGCTATGCTTTTCTCTGTTGGTTTCTCTATCAGGCATTTCTTTTTCTTGGCGTTTTTCAGCTGCTGTATGTTTATATCAGTTTAAAAGCCTTAACCGAAAGTTTTTTTTTTCTCCCCTAAATAATTCTGACAGAAATTCCGCAATTGACTCAATGGACTGACATGGGAATGTGCCCATCTCTAACTCAGGGAGGTCAGAGATACCGATTTGCCCTACAAGTGAGCCTAGAGGAGTGAGGTCATTTTTCACAAACCACGCAGATGGAAGGTGAGAGGGTGGTTCTCTTAAGGAAAAGCGAAGTGCTGTTGCCAGAATAGGAGAAAGTGGGTGCTGGGAGGGCCAAGACGACAGAGATGCTCGGTAGCATCGACCATGGCAACCTCATCAATCAAAGTTGGGCGATCCTTATCTTGCTTGTTTGTTTATTTTCTTCATTAGGTTCCACATATGAGTGAGATCATGTGGTGTTTGTCTTTCTCTGACTGGCTTATTTCACTTAGCATGATATTCTCCAGGGCCATCCATGCTGTCACAAGGGTAAGATTTCCTCCTTTTTTTATGGCCAAGTAGTATTCCATTGTGGAAATGTACCACAGCTTTTTTTATCCACTCATCTACTGATGGCTATTTGGGCTGCTTCCAAATGATCCAGTTTAAAAATGAGCACATGACCTGAATAGGCACTTCTCCAAAGAGGACATGCAGATGGCCAATGTCACTAACCATCAGGGAAGTGCAAATTAAAATCACAACGCGTATCACCTCACACCTGTCAGAATGACTATCATCAATAAATCAATAAACTACAAGTGCTGGTGAGGATGTGGAGAAAGGGGAACCTTCATGCACTGTTGGTGGGAATGGGTATTGGTACAGCCACTGTGGAAAGCAGTATGGAGTTTCCTCAAATAAATAAAAATGGAACTGTCTTATGACCTAACAATTCCACTCCTGGGAATTTATCCAAAGAAACCTGAAACACTAATTTGAAAGACTATATGGACCTTTATGTTCATTACAGCATTATTTACAATAGCCAGGTTGTTGGGGTTGTTGCGTTGGATGGGGGAGTTGGAGGATTGAGCAAAAAAAGAGAGAGAGAGAAAGAAAAATCATGGACATAGACTACAGTGTGGTGATTGCTGGGGGGAGGTGGGGAGGGGGAGGGAGAAGGAAACAACTTGGGATGGTGAACTCACAATACAATGTACAGGTGATGTGTTGTGAAATTGTGCGCCTGAACCTGTATGATTTTGTTAACCAGTGCCATCCCAATAAACTCAATAAAAAGGGGGAAAAAGCTCTGAGATCTTAAAAGAGCAACCGCTCTCTGTGGCTGCACCATGCTGAATACCTTGGGACAACACCATGATGAATCAGAACCCATGCTGCATTAGGTGTATCAACTCACTCAACAACAAATCTAAAGGGAGACAGGTTGTGGAAAGTTCCAAAGCCGAGATATTCATAGGGCATATATTGAGAGTGTAACCAATGCTCAATTGCTTTGATGCTGTTGATTTCAAACTTGCCTAGTTTTCTTATACTGGCACTGGTGAGCATGAGAGCAAGAGGAACAGAGGAAGTTCTGAGATTATTTTTTTAAACAAAATCTTTTAAAATAAAACATTTGCTCATTTGAATATCTGTCTGAGAGGAAGAGGGCCTCTGTGGAGTTCACCCCAGGACAAGCTCAGCCGTGGAGCCAGGCTGCCGGGAGGCAGGAAAGGGCAGAGCCCACAGCCACAGCAGTGCATTGTCCCCTGCCAGCTGGGCTGCTCCCTCCCCCGACGGCCTCCACGCAGCAGGGCCTCCCGGCCTTCGGTGTCCTTTCTGGTGAGCACGGTTGGGGCTCATCTGGGTGCCTGGGTTCCTCGGTCTTAGCTCTGGTGGCAGTGTCTAGATTTGCTGGCAGTCGCTGGACAGAAACCAGCGAGAGACTCGGGAAATGCTGGAAGCTACGGGATGAAAGTTCTTCCAGGTCACCTTCTCCTCCTCCTCCCCACCACCCTCTTTATCTTCTTTCCCTGGCAACTTTTTCTTCTGTTTCCTCCCTCACATCTGCCCTATCTACAAGAATGAACTCCCCTCTGGGACAACCTTTATGTTTTAATTCTGGACAGAGCTCTTGTTGGGGAGAGATACTGAGACAAATAAAATGGAATCTTGTCCTTCTTTGTAATAGAGGGAGCACCCCCACTGACCACAAACCCAAGGAAGACAGTGGTACCACCACCCCCCTCCCTGAAAGGCACATCTGGTAGTTTTGGAGTTTAGAAGCAGATGTAATTTGTGCTGGCGGGATTCATGAATTGTTTTCTGAAGGATGTTGTACTTGTATTAGGTCTTAAAGATCACTCACTGAAAAAACACAAGTCAACCTAGAGAATAAGCAAAGGACATGCGCACAGCCAGAAGAACGGCTCACACTTAGTGCGCAACATTACACAGTTTGCTGGCGGACTATAGTCCTTCACTCAGAGCATGGTTATTCTTAGTTTATACAAACTGCCAATAAACTTGGTTCCCTACAAATCTATATGAGACCAAAACCAGCAAATCAGAAATGGAGAGGGGCTGCCACAGGCAGACTACTGAAAATGGAGTGGAGTACGAAGTTGATGGTGTGGTAAGAGAGGAGATGGAAAAATAAAACTAAACTCTACCACAAATCCTCAAGAATAAAAACAAAAAATCACAGCTGTCTGGGTCGAGTGTGGAAGTCAAACAGTTTGTTAAATTCAGAGCATCCTCTAGGATGTTATCACACGTTATTGTTCATGAAGACAGTGGCAGACTATTGCTCCCCCCAAAGGCTGGATTATATTGTTTATGCTTTGTTTTTAGAATATAAACAAATGCATAATTGATTTTGGAAATAGTTCCATCCTGAATGAGTTACAAAAAATTGTATTTAAATCATAGACTCTCAGCATTTGCAATGCTACATCTTAGAGAAGGAATACTTTGGTTTGAATTTTAATAAATCCAAAAGTGCTGTGAGTCATTTTATGTCATATACCCCTTTTCCAGTTTTCTTCTTCTTATTTCTGTGCCTCATTCGTAAGGTTTTTTCTCTCTTTTTCTTCCCTGACTGTCTTTTAGCAGCCCCAGTCCTGAGGAGGGCTCACCTAGCTGCTGCTGGTCCGTCTTCTGCAGCATTTCCAATGTGGCAGTGGAGGTCAGGAGCAGGAGCCCTGAGGCGGGCCTCTCGCTGTGGGCTTCCTACTTAAGAGCTGGAGATTTCAGAAAAAAATCATTCTCCTTCTTTGAACCTCTGCTCCGTCCTTGGAAAAATGGGAATTAACTCACATTTAGGGAGTGCGGAAAACCAAAGATGCTAGTGGATGTGAGACCGATGAACTGACTGACCGGTCGATCCGTTCTCAGTCTCCACACTGCGCTGTGAACTAGCCCCAACCCCAGTGATCACTTGGGTGCTCCTCTGTCTCCTCCATTTGACTGTTAACTTTGATTTAAGGCTCTGTATTTCCTGTGGTATTTTTTGTTGTTGTTTTATTTTGTTTTTGCTTTTGTTTTGTCTTGTTTGGGTCTTTTTGTACCTCCCTGAAAAGGCTGTATTCCCTGGCTCTGCAGCTCCTGTGCACGCACCGGGGAGGGGCACTGTCTGGGCGGCTGTGGTGGGAACAGGGTCCTCGAAGCCTGTGTGGTGCAGGGGCCGTGACCGCAGTGCCCACCATGCTGCTGTTTCTACAGATATCAATCATCAGGGGCTCTCTCCTCTATTCTTAACATTTAAACCCTCTCCTGGGGCACAGAGTATTGTGGAATACTAGATTCTGGGCCCTGAACTAAAAATTTTTGAACTTTATTATTCAGCTCCAGGCTTAGCTTTCAGCGTCTCATTTCATCTTGGATTGAATTGTAACTGGTCATACCCTTAGCAGAATTCATCGGCCACAGAGGTCTTCTGATAAAGAGAGATTTGGGCCTGTCAGGATTTCAAAGTAAATGATGGTAAGTAAAAAACTTGACAAGCCTGCTGTTCAGACTTCGGTGTTTTAATCTCCAAATCTTTGAAAATGGGGACATCTCAACAGCCAGGCTTGAGAGTAAGTGAAAAAAAAAAAAAATCACACATATCTTTTCTATGCCCACCCCTATCCCACAGCACTTCAGTCATTAAGGAGATTTTGTAGCATCTGTGAAGTCTAAGCTCTAATAGTCTAAGCTCTATTCGTTTCTTGATAGGCTTCAGTTTCCTCAAGCATATTGGAACTAACCATATCAACTTCCCAGGGTTGCTAAAGAGAAACCACATGCATGCCTCTAGGCACAGAGCCTGGCCCTTATTATGTGCTCTAAAGATGGTGTGACAGGCAGCCCACTTCTCCCACCCTCTGAAAGTGTTTTCATCGTTGGATAACTCTGGCATAGAACTGTCTACCTCACAATGAGATTTTTTAAAAAGTCTATTTCTGTGTAACCTTAACCTATGAGATGCTTCAGCAAGGATAAGGTGTCTTTCCATTTTCCTGACCTCCCCATTAGTGAGGACAGAGAGCAGAGGGCCCCTGTGGTCATAGGGTCGAGGAGCCAGACAAGCCTCTGTGGTTACACACTTATTTATTTCCTTATTTATTACTTTTGCAGCTAACATTTTTACAATCATGTTATTTTGTGGTTTAGTTGCAAAATGCATCGTGAGCCAAGTGTGCTTCGAATGGGCTGAGTTGGAAGAGGATTGCATAGGGGAGCCCAGAGAGAGGGGAGAGCGGGCGAGCAGTTACAAAAACATTATGTAATTGATGTATCTGTCAATGATCAAGTCTTTGTAGTCAAGCTACCCAAGGCAGATGGAGAAAAGGAAACGGAGAAAGCACCATAGACCCATGCGTAGCAGCAGGAATGAGCCTGCAATCACAGAAGTGAATGCGGAGGGGCCTGCCTGGGGACTTAGGAATGAGCTCTGCTGCGCTTCCAGACTTCCAAGCACCCAAACGGCATTTGCTGAAAGACTTTGGGAAAGAGTGGAGGTTGATTATAGAAGAATGATGAACGATGAATTAATTCATAAACATTATTAAGGAGTTTATTAGAATTAGTTTTTCGTGATTTTAATGAAAACAGAAACCTCAGTTTTCAGAGCTAAAATGGGGCTCCAGAGACCCTCTGCCAGGAGCTTCTTTTTCCTTGAACCCTGTGTTCTTCCTTCCTCTCCCTGGCAACTGTGGATGTCTGAGAAGATGTCCTGTAATAGGTGGAGACCGTTGTGACCGTGTTTATGTTTGCTCTTGTATTATTCCACCTGCTGGCTCCCCAAACCACTTTCCCTTTTTATTCTCCTTGTAAATATTTGCATAAGAAGGTTCTCTATGCAGTATCCTATATTTGTGGATTAACGCAAAGCAAAGAGTCTCGATGGGTTTTTACTTCTTTTATGAACAATTTGGTTAAGTGGATTCCCTACCAGCTCATTAGAAAAAATTCTTTTATTTTAATAACATCATCAGAAACTAAATAGCATCAGAGGGAAAAATAAGTTTGCTGTGTACAGCCTCCGGTGGCAATCTCTGAACTGCTCTGTAACTCCTAATGGTGGGGGCGAGAACTGGTGATTGCAGTTAATGGCTGGAATGCAGCCTGTATTTAAAACCCTCCTCTCCCTCGGTGGGACAGGGATCTGCAGTGTTTCCTGGGTTGCTGCGTGGATAAGAGATCAGATAACTGGATCAGGGGATAGGGAAGTGGTTCCCAAACTTCAGATACCAGATCATCTGGTCACTATTCCTAAGGCTCTCCCTTTGTTTGCTTTCTCTTCTCTGTGCTCTCTCCCGGGAAAGTTCATCTTTGCCCACAGCTTTAACTGACATGCCTCAACAGGTACAATCAAACCTCTCTTTAGCTTTGACCTCTTTTCTGTGCCCCAGCTCTGGATTTTCTGCTTTTCCAGACATTTCAGCAAGATAACTATCACTACCCTAACTCCACAGGACCAAAGCCAATCTCGTCTTCATTTGAAATTGGTCCCAGTCTGTCTCCTATGAATGTAGCCTCCCACCCCTGACCCAAATCAGCATCATTCTCTCAGACTCTTATATCCTAAATATGCAACTTTGACTCTTTTTTTCTCTTGACCCAAATATAATCAATTACCAACTTCTATTGACTTTCAAATCTCATGAACATTTGCATGGGTCTATCTCTATTTCTATCCCAGTGATCAATGCCCTAGGCTTCCTTATACTTTATATATTCATTTATCCATATACTCGTTCATTCGCCACCGAACTGATGAATACTTTTTATGTGTTAGATGTCTAGCTGATTCTGGGGATACAGACATGGACAAGACAAAAAAAAAAAAAAAGAATCTGTGCCTGCTCTCGTAGGGAAGATACACATTAAAAATCTAATTCTTAAATGGCACGTTTAGTGTGGCCTAGGGGGAAAAGAGAGGAAGTCACACATCTCTCAGTCTCTGACTCTGCCGAGATCCTGCAACATTCTGTTGCCATATTCATTTATCTGATTGTGTCACTTGCCTTCTCAAATGTCACCAATAGCCTTTGCTGTTACCTACTAATTTCATGCAATTTATTCTTTCATTCGTCATTCACATTTTCTTGTGCTTCTTTGGCACACCTTGCTGTTAATTGTCTCCATGCCCTCATCAATGTGGTTCTTCCTTCTTGTGGTACTCTCTTTTCACCTCACTACACCCAGCCGTCCTTCACTTGGTTCATTGAAGAGACACCATTAATGCAGATACGAACACTTGTAGGAAGACCTCTCCACTTCTCACAGAAGTGTGCCACACTCACCAGCTTCTTCCCATGCCCCCATCTCATCCATTAGGTACCTGTTCAGTCTTTATACCTTTAGGAGAGCACCACAACATTTCACACTGATTCATCTGGTTGTGAACTCTTAATTCTGTGACACTACCTTTGACCTAAATTTGGTGTTTGTAGCAAGTCTTCTGTGAGTCAGAACCCCTGGTTTCACTAGCACATAGGCTTTGATTTGGCTGGTCCCTCCCAATCTTGGTCACTGTAGCCTGGGGTAGAGCCTGCCTCCTGTAATCTGAAGTCCACCGAAGCTCCTGTCACCGTGGGCTCCTGGTTACTACTGAACTGGGCCGGATTTAGTGTGTGCAGAAGAGATCGTTTCCATGTGACTATTATGTGACTAGATAAAATTGCAGTGCGTTATATAGCTGGGTAGCAATATCTTCGTGAAAAAAATGTTACTTTTCTATGTTTCTTCTTTCTCTTTGTTTGATTTGCAGATGGGGAAAGACAAGGTTTAAAAAATGGTCTGGTGTAGTGTTATAATGAATTAGAAGAAATGATAGAGAGGTTAGAAAGCAGATTTTATGAACAGAAACTTCAGTATTTGTTCTCCTGGATTCGCACGGCTGCGGTGATAATCGGTTCGACGGTATGATGTTCTGTCGTTAGTCTACAATGTTTTGAATTCTCCATATTTAGCGCCCACTCACCCCATTCCTTTTCAAACAATGACGTGCCTTTCCGAGAACACGGAGCATCTGCCATGGAGACACTGTGAGCACCAGAGCAGCCCACAGTGGCTGAGTGACACCTGCCGCCATGGACAGAGGATGGGACTGGGTTCCGAGAAAGACTGCATATTCTCCCTATTGGAAAGGCAGACATCATTTCGGGAAATATTTAATAAAAACTGTTTGAGACAGAGTCTTATTCATGGTGGGAGGGATTGAAGGGAGCTGTTTTCCTTCTTAAGGCCTGGCTCAGTCTGGAAGGATGCTATTTCATGTAACCCAGAACTGATTACTTTGTTGATCATGTTTCAAAACCCCTGTGCTTTAAACGGGTTCCCAAAGTCAACTGAGTACCATGGCCAGAAATTTATCTTAAAAAAAAGGTCTTTTTCTTTTTTTTTTTTTTTTTTTAGATTTGAGGGAGGGGATTATAGGAGATGGTGAATGGAAACCTGCCCAAGGACCAAAAACTAAAAGGGGCTGGGGCATAGGGATGAGGGAGTGGAATGAATAGAGCAAAGCAACACAAGAATTCTGGGTCGGAAACTCTTGCTAAATGAGTCATCCCGCAGGACAAATAAAACCTCACTCATCACCCTGTCTTCCTTCTCTGTAGCTAGAGAAGCAAACAGTGGGGCCTTGGAAAAACATCAGCAACTTCTTGTAGCATCTGTAGGTGGGGAAGGTTTCCAAGCCACAGAGAGGGCTGTGAACGCACTTACCAGGGCTCCAGTTTTTCTCAGCCAAATAGGAAGAACCTCCAAGTTGACCTTGGAAAAACATACTCACTGAAGGAAAAAATATTCTAAGCTCCCCCTGTGTATTTGTATTAAGAGATTTTTTTTTTAAAGAAACAAATAGATTGCTTTCCAGTTTTCCGTGAAAAGAGCTTGAATGCTTTCAGATTCATGGCGGTAGAATCCTTCAAGTGGGTTTTGAAAAGCTGGAGAGAGGAGGTAAGCTTTGCCCCTCTTTAGTGAATACAAGGTCATCCACATAGTACAACCATATTCATATTAAAAACCCGAAGGGGAAAGCATTCTTGCCACTCCTTTCTGCAAAGATTGCAATTAGCATTTTTATGAAGAACATAAACTCTCTGTGTATCAAAGATGCACTTTTATTACTCTGAAACTGGCTCTAGTAAGCATCCCGCAAACTTTTGGCTCTCTCCCTTCCAGGAGGAGTCCAATTAAAACACAGCCTGTCTCTCTGCCAGCCCCCACCCACCCTGCAGCAGGGCAACAACAATACTGAGATGGTAGCGCTGGCGCCTCACAAGTGGCTTTTCAGTTATTGGGCACCTGGCAGGAGAATAATGAGTCCTTGGCTGTCATCACACACATCCACACAAAAACAAAAACGCAAGGCTTAAAAAAAACCTTTCGTTCTTTACCCCAGTTATGAATTGCTTGGTTCAGAAAGATGATTTAACTTGCCACCAATTGTGCTAGCTGTTCTCTCACCTCTGGAGCAGCGAGGCTCAAGGGAGAGTGGCAGCTGAGCGTGTCTCCGTGGCGCCAGCATGCTTTCACAAACTGTACTGTCCCCGGACAGCGGCCTGTGCCAGCGGGCTGCTCTCTGGAGCAGGGACTTGCAGCTGCACTGTCCCCCCGTGGCGAACAACTGTCTGTGCCATTTATGTTGCTGCTTTAGGTATTGTCTAGTAGGACCTGTGGTTTTCCTATGATAGGTGGACTCTCTCTCCTGGAGTGGAGCAGAAAGTAGAAAAGACAGGGTCCAGCTGCTTGGGGAGCCAAAGGCAACAGGTCAGGTTTTACTTCACTCATTTGGTTCTGTCAGCCAAATGGGTCTTACGAAAACATTTAATCTCCATATACACAATAAACAATTTTGAAAGGGAGTCAGGAAAAAGTATAAATAAGCCCAATATCCCTCACAATGGAGAAGGCACAAAACACAGTAAAAGTAGGCAATGCTCAGTAAAACTTCCTTGAATGAAGAAATTAATATGCCACACCTAGAGAGACAGTAATTTCTACCAAGTGATGTTAGATATATTTCATGTGATGAAATCCGTTCTTGTGATTGTTATACTAATATCACCTCTAAGAGTGAGTCTTCTAGATTTCAGACAAAGAATTGGATTGTCTTCATACGAAAACAGTTAACACAATGCTTGTAAATCTAAGAGTTTCAATGTTTTTGCCTGTGAATAAGAAAGTATTTATAAAATTAATTCAAACAACTCAGATTTATTTAAAAAATGTACAAAACAAGATGTCCAGAGATTAGCAGTCTCAAGTTGGATCAGCAACTCACCAGTTTCAAAGGTTAAGATCAATGTCCCTGAATTTTCCGTTTTTTCATGCTTTCAGGAAAGCTGTTACAGTTTCAAACACCATCTCTTTATAGAATAATGTTTAAAGTACAATATGAGAGACATTTTTGAAGGACTTAAAAGATGTCCCATTATATCTAATTTTTTATAACTATGCCAAATGCAAAGTAAAAAGCAAATTTTCATGATTGACTTAGACATCGTATTAGTTTGCTAAGGCTGTTATTACAAAGTATCATCTGGGTAGCTCAAACAATAGAAGTGTATTTTCTCATGATTCTGGAGGCTAGACGTAAAAGATCAAGGTGTGAGCAAGGTTTTGTTTTTTGTTTTTTTTCTTTTCTGAAGCCTCTCTTCTTGGCTTGTAGATGATTGTCTTTTACCTGTGTCTCCACACGGTCATTTCTCTATGTACTGCACCTTGGTCTCCACTTCTTGTCAGGACACCGGCCACCTGGACTAAGCCTCACGTTAATAAACTCATTTTAACTTGAATACCTCTTTAAAAACCATTCCTCCAAATATAGTCACATTCTGAGGCACTGGGGCTTGGAACTGTAGCAGGCGTCCTCTGGGGAGACACAGTTTGGCCTGTAACAGCCACCTGACTGGTCCTCTAGGGTTTAGCATATTACTGCTCAGGCAGCATTGGGGTTCGGTGAACAGAAAAGAAGGAGAAATGTCACACTTTACTCATTAGCATTATTATCTTTAATGTAACGATTGTTGAAATGCCTTCGCTTCCCCAAGTGTAATCAGTTTTGAATAGACTAATGTTTGAAATGAGTCGGAGAAGAGATCAGAATTAATTGAACACCTCTGCCTGGAGATATGTTCTTCAACACATGGCCAGCTTGTATCCACTGGGATCATATTCTTTAGCAAGTGTGTGGTAAGAAAAATAAGTGGATTTGCTTACCAAATGGCACAAGAATTCCTCTAAAGAAGACAATGTCTTGGTTTGGAAAAATACTTGACAAGCTGCTCAGTAGGACAGTGGTACTGAGAGGTCACAGTCTACCAGGAGCCAAATTAACACGGAGAAGGCTACATTTCTTTGAACAAATGATAAACGGGTATTTGGAAGTATGGGGAGAAGAGTGAGGGAAAAGATAAGATGTTAGACGGTAGCACACGGCTGAAGACCTTGGGAGAAAAGTAGATAGTGATCACCCTGCTGCAGGTAAATCAATGGCTTCCTAGAACAAAGGAGTCCTGTGTTCAATTTAAATATATTTTTGTTAGTAAGATGTCATCTTCTCATCAGTCTCTTTCCTGTGATAATCAATAGGACACACTAAGCACACACTTATCTCAAGAGAATGGAGTTTTAGGGACGCGACTGGGAAGAAAGAGCATTGGATGTGTCATGAGCAGAATTGGCAGGTAATCCACAAATGGAACTGATTTAACCAAAGCAGGATTTCAGAAATATAGGCTCCTGTAATCACTTCCTATTCCTACCTCTAGGCAAAGACAAAAATCTGAGGAGACTGTTTCCATTTTTTTAAACAAAATGTATTTGCTTTTAAATTACAGTTGACAAATAATATTATATTAATACAGCATAGAGATTAGATACTTATATAACTTATGAAATGACTGCCCCAGTAAGCCCGTCTGACACCACACCTAATTATTACAGTATCATTGACTATATTCCTTATACTGGACTTTACATCCTCTTGACTATTTTTATGGAAAACCAGAAAAGGAAATGAGAGTAAGGATGCGCTTAACTCCCCCTTCCCTGGACTTTAAGAGGTGGAGTGACCCCAGGTGCTGTCCAGGTCGCACAGGTGTCATCGCAGCATTGTCTCTTAGGAAATAACAGTCAAACTAAATGTGGAATTATGAGTGCTTTTAAAATGTTTTTTTATCATATATAATTATTATAATCTGGGAACATTAGCAAACACTTTTTAAAGTATTTTATTTATTTATTTTAAAAGTTTATTTTGAGGTAATTATAAATTGACATGCAGTTGTAGAAATAATACAGAGAGATCCAGTGACCCTGCACCGAGTTTCAGCCAATGATAACATCTTACAGTATCACAGTCAGGATATTGGCTTTTACATGGCGAGAGTCAAAACATTCCATCATTCTAAGGTTCCCTCTCGTTGCCCTTTTAGTTATGCCTACTTCCTTCTTGACCCATGCCCCCTTAACCCTGGCAGTCACTAATCTGTCCTTTGTTTCTATAATTTGTCATTTCAGGAACATTATATGAATGGAATTACACAGCATGTAAGATTTGGGGGTTGGCTTTTTTCACTTAGCATACTTTCATGTGGAGTCATCCAGGTAGTTGTGCATATCAACTGTTTTTTCCTTTTTATTGCTGCGTAATATCCTGTGGTATGTATATACCACAGTTTGATGAAATATTTACCTACTGAAAGAACTCTGGGTTGTTTCCAGTTATGGGATATTACAATTAAAGGTGCTTATTGTGAATTGAGTTGTGTACCTCCCTCCAGAATTCTTGTATTAAAGTCTAACTTCTGATACACAAACCATGACTGTATTTGTAGAGAGGGTCTTTACAAAGGTAATCAATTTAACATGAGGCCATTAAGATGGGCCCTGACCCACATGACTGGTGTTCTTATAAAAAGCATAGATTCTGGAGACAGACATACACGCAGGGAGAACACTATATGAAAATGAAGTCAGGTTGGGGTGACACTTCGACAAGAACACCAAAATTTGCCAGCGAACCATCAGAACACTAGGCAAGAGGCATGGGACCGAGTCTCTCTCGCAACCTGCAGAAGAAAACAACCCTGCTGACACCTTGATCTTGGACTTCAAGTCTCCAAAACTGTGAGACAATACATTTTGTTGCTTAACTTATCCAGTTTGTGGTACCTTTTTTTTTTACAGTAACACTAGAGAATTAATACAGTGACAAACATTTTTGTGTAAGCTTTCAAATGAGTACAAATCTTCATTTTTGTGGATAAATGCCCAGAAGTATAGTCACCGGTTCTTAAGGTAATTGCATGTTTAGTTTTTGAAGAAATAACCAACCGTTTTCTAGGGTGGCTATACCATTTGACATTTTCACCACCCATGTATGAGTGACTCAGTTTCTCTGCAGCCTTATTAGCATTTGGTGTTGTCACTACTTTTTATTCCAGCCATTCTGATAGATGTGTAGTAATATCTCATTATAGTATTAATGTGCATTTCTCTAATAGCAAATAACAATGGACATCTTTTATGTGCTTATTTTGTTTGCTTATTTTTACTGTTGAGTTGTGGGAGTTTCTGTATATTTGCTTATGTATATTCACTATATATTCCTTGGTTATATATATGGTTTGCAAATATTCTCTCCCAGTCTGTACCTTGTTCTATCATCCCCTTAATAGGGTTTTCCCTTGAGCACAAACTTGTGGTTTTGATGGAGTTCACTTTGTCAGTCTGTTTCCTCTAGTGAGTCCCGCTTTCAGTGTCAATTAGAAGATCTCCTGCCTAACCCAAGATGCCAAAGACATTTTCCTGTTGTCTTAGTAAACATTTTATAGTTTTGCATTTTATACTTAAGTCCATGAAACAGTTGAATTAATTTTTGTATAAGATATGAGGATTAGGTTGAAGTTTATTTATTTATGCTTATGGATATTCAATTATTTAAACACTATTTGTTGAAAAGGGTATCTTCCATTAACTTGTTTTTGCAACTGTGTCAAAAATCAGTCAGGTATATGTTTGTAAATTGATTTCTGAATTCTCTATCCTGTACCAATGATCTGTATCTGTTCTTCCACCAACATCAAACTGTATTTATTACTGTAGATATAGATTAAGCCTTAATATAAAGTGATTTCTACTACTTTATTCTTTTTGTCTTCTTTGTCAGTCTCTGTCTTTTAATTAATGTATTTAGACCATTTATTGTTACTATAATTATTGATATCTTAGTATTAAGTTTCTCATTTTATTTTTATTTTCTGTTTGTTTTATTGTTTTTTTATGTTTTTGTTTTCCTCTCATCTTTTGGGTCACAAACATTTATTAGAATTCTATTTTAATTTTTCTATAGCTTTTTGTACATTATCTCTTCATATAGCTACTTTAGTGGCTGCTCTGTGTTCTACATTATATAAACATAACTTATCACTGTTCGCTGATATCATTTTTACCAGTTTTATTGAAGGGTACAAATCTTATCTCCCTTTCTATTTCTTAACCTTTCCTTACTTAAAATATAGCTTTCTAAAATATTTTTTCTACATACATTTATATTTACATCACACAGTGTTATAATTTTTGTTTTAGTTGTCAAAATTCATTTAGAAAACTTGAAAAAGAAGGAAAGCCTATTTTTATTTATCCATATTTTTCGCTTGCCATGTACTTTCTTCCCTTCTGGTATTCAGATCACCATTTTAAAAAATCTGCTTAGAGAACTTTGTAGCCATTCTATTGAGGTAGGGTCTCAGATGGCAAATTCTCTTAGTTTCCTGTTTCTAAGAATGGCTTGCCTTCCCTTTCACTCCTGAAGGGTGTTTTTGCTGGACTCTGACATCTGTTGACGTCAACTGCTTATGCAGTTGAAGGACGTTTGCCACTTTCTCCCAGCCTCTACAATTTCCTAAGCAAAATTTACTGTGATTTGAATGGAGTTTTTCATAGAAGTATGTTTTTTTTTCTCTTTTGCTTCTTTCAATTTTTTTAAAATTTGTTTTCAGTTTTCAGAACTTTGACTGTAATACATCTTAGTGTAAATGTCTTGGTTTTTCCTTATTTGGATTTTCTGAGCTTCTTGAATTTTTAAGTTTATATGTTGTTTTGGCCTTTTTTCCTTTTTTCTTTGCTTTTGTGAAATGTGGGGAGTTTTCAGTTATTATTTCTTCAGAAACTTCTTCAGACTGATACCCTTTTTTCCCATAACTCCAATGACATACATTTTAGTTATTTTGTTATATTCCTGAAGGTTTTTGAGGTTTTGCTACTTTTTTCTCAGTCTACTTTGTTTTTTACATTGGGTAATTTCGGTTGCTCTAAGAGTACATTAAATGGTCTTTCCCTCTCATTTCACTGTTGAACCTACCATTGAGTTTTTTATTTCAGGTGTTGTATTTTTTAAGTTCTAAAATCTCAATTTGTTTTTTTTTTAATATGTTCTATTTTTTGCTGAGATCTTCTGTTTCTTTGGTGAAAATTTATTTTTTTTAAATTTGCCTCAACTGTGTTCATAATTGTTTATTCAAACATTTTATGGTGGCTTCCTTACAATATGTGTCAGATAATCCCAACATCGCTGTAATCTCAGTGTTAGCGTTTACTGATGTCTTCTTTGTTCAGTCTGAGATATTTCAGGTAATTGGCATAACTGCTTTTTTAATTGAAACTGAACATTTTGGGTTCTGTGTTATGAGACACAAATCTTATTCCAATCTCTGTTTTAGCTACCTTTTTCTCACTTCACTGCGGCATAGGGAGGGGGTACTGCATTATTACTACCAGGTGGGAGTACAAACTTGGCCTTTATCAACACAAAATGGGGTGGTCTACTGATTACTACAGGATAAAGTTGAAGTTCCAGTTTTCTTTTCTTCTTTTTATTCCTACCCAGTTTATTTGAACCATTTGAGAATAAGTTACAAAACCCAACAACTTCAGTGTATATGTCCTAAAAACAAGACAATTCTTTTAATGACCATAGTACAATTGTCAAAACTAGGAAATTGATATTGTACATTATTTAATCTTATAGTTACCAACTGTTCCACTTAGATCCTTATAGCACAAGAGAAGGAAACAAACATTTGATAGAAAAGTATGTCCTCTCATATTGGATTCAGAGGTTTGTTGTATTATTTTACCAGGCAATGAATCTCCTGATTCTTTTTCTCTCTTGTTCTTTTTCTTTACTAAATTCATTGTAGGTACTTTATAGTCAACAAGCCTGGACTCTCTTTATTTGTATCTAACTAGATCTCTACCTGTATCAGCCTTTGTTAGAATGTGAAAACAGTCATTCTAATGCAGGAACAATATTTTTATATAAAATATAGAATAATACTTTAATAGAGAAATTAGGGGTCATCTGGGAAGGAAGGTCAAGAAGGATAGAGTCCAAATATCAGAGAGACAGCTTGAAATCCTATAGTGAGCAGTTACAAAAATTTCACCAGGAAACTACTGCAACTCTGTAGTTTTAGGGAAAGTGCCAGTCAACTCCTTTGGTCACCTGTGTGATTTGCCTCCGGCCACCCATGTGGCCACTTTAACCTCCCAAGTCACTTCTGCCTTTCAAAATCTCATGGGAGTTCTTTTCAGCGAACTCTAACCTGGGCTTATCTAACAAAGCGGACTCTAGGAAATGTAGTTAGATGGTTTCTGGTTTATCTAAGTCTCCCTGATGAGTGACTTGTGTCCTATAGTAAGAGAGATAGTGAATGAGAAAACATCCATCTGGCCCAGGCAATCTGTCTTTCTGGAAAGTTACTCAAATAGAAATGCATTACTAAATTTGGCCGTAGGACCCATGATAGAGATAATTGGTTTCTCTTTCTTAAAAGAATGATGAATTTATTTTTGTTACCATCACTTTTCAGCTGATGCACCCTAAGTTACTATCTAAAGAAGATATCTATAGTATTGTCTAATCTATACCATTCATTTCCTTTGAAAACTGTTCTCCCACGTCAAACAATTGGGTTCAGTTGGGGCTACTGTGATTTCCCATGATCTTGATTATCTTTGGCCAGAGTTTGTTGGTCTATGGGTGGCATATTACTCAGAGTATTTTGTTCCCTGTAAACAGTTTATTGGTCTAAAGGTGGCTCCCTGATCAGACTAGTTAGTAAAAATTATCTCCAGAATTTCTTGAAATGTAATTGAGAAAAAGAGTTAGTCTGTCTTTTGGCGGAAAATTTAAGAACGATTGGCAGCTATGTTTGCTATTATCTGGAAACCAAACATTTGCAGTGAGATAAAAGGAAAATGATATATAGAGAGAAAAAGAAAAAGACATAGAAAGGGAGAGGGGTGTGGTTATGTTTAAGTCTCTGGTTCTAATTGTTCCAAAATGAGCTTCATTGCTCTTTTTCTCATGGTTTGTTTACTCAAATATTGTTTTATTTCTGTGAAACAATAACATCTCTCTCTCTTTCACTAAACTAGTTCATACCAGATTTCTGTCACTTCAAAACATACATCATCATAACATGGGAACAAGTGCAGTATGACTCACACTTGTGAAGCTTCCCAAACCACTTATTTTGGAAAGTGTTCGTTTGTCCTACTCACAAATATTACCTGCACATTCACCAATGTTTTTCAACGATCAAAGTTGACGCTTCAGGTTTAAGTGCTATTTGTCTATGTTGTAGATACTACATGTGCACTTTTATATACTTTCTTCAATTTAAATCTTTTAACAACCAAAGCGGTAAAAATTTTTAAAAATAAAAATGGCAGCTTTAGACAAGGTAAGTGATGTTTCATAGGTCATCCGAAAAGTAAGTAAAATTTGATTTCAGGGATTTAGCTCTTACATAAAGGACTTGTGTGTGAGTTAAAGAATGCTGTTGGGTACATCTCTCAACCAGGATGCACAGCGTGGTGTCCAGAGCATGGAATACATTTAAGACTTCTCTTGTCTTCACCAGATGCAGTGAAAAACCTACCTTGGCAACCATTGCATAGTACCTGGCAGAGTTCATGTCTTAGATTGGATTTGCACTTTTTACTTTAAGTTCAGTTATTTCTTTTCTCATTCAGCCATTCTGCATGTTTTTTTTATTTCTACTAATGGCTTAATTTTATGATATATCTACTGAAGATATAGACTGGCTTATGCTCAGACAACAAGCAGCTCCAAAATTTTAGTAATTTAGCATAATCAAATTTTATTGAGTGCTCATTGAAATTGTACTCAAAGTTTGGGCATTTCTCCATGGCAACTGTCCTCCATGTAGTAACTTGGTATCTTAGGCTACTTAGATCTTAAGGTACATCTATATAAATACATGCTTTTACAATTTCTGTGACAAGGAAAGAACCAAGATATAGATTCAAGTATCTGCTATTAAATGCTTCCACATGGAATCTACACATCACTTTCACTCACATTTAATGGTCAAATCAAATCACATGGTCATGACCAACTTCAAGAGTCAGATTAGTGCAATCATCCATGTACTCAGAAGTAGAGGATACCTAGATATGGGGAACAATAGTAATGGTTGTCGTATGGATGTATCACTGATCAGTTAGAGTTAACAATTAAGGCTGTAAATAGCTAACTATCATGCCACTGTAGTCTCATGTCAGAACATTGTGAATCAGGAAACAGGGTGGGGACTGACTGAGGGTGTGGGGGGGTGCAGAGGAGAGCAACAGGGAAAAAATTGGGACAATTGTAATAAAAAAAAGAACACTGTGAACCAGTACTAAGGAAATATTCTCTCTTTCTCTCTCTCTCCTTCTGTCCAACATCGTAGATAACCTATTTGTCTTTTGTGTAGCTCTTCTGAGTTGGAAATCTAGTGTTCAAACTAATGCTAGAGTACTATTTCTGCAGCCTACCACACAGAGTTGTTGTAAATCTTAGGCGAAATAATGGTTACAAAAGGTGTTATTACTGTTTTCTTTGGACTTCTACCAGGAGCATTGCTGGATGATTTTTCAACTGAAAACAGTGTGAATAATTAATTCTTCAGAGTGTATAAACCCTCATTTCCAGACAATCCGAAGGCCTATCTTGGCAACAAACTCTAATAAGCCTTTATTTTTTCACTGAAAGGTCTAGTTAGGCATGGCAGGGTGGAATGGGCCTGGGGTAGAAGGTAAGGGTGAGCAGGACAACTTGGTGAGCTGAATGTAGCTCGGATGGGAAAATAAAGCATCCCATAGTATAAATGTGAGCCTGCTGAGGTCTGTTCTGTGATTCTCTGATAACGGAGTCGAGCAGTGTTAATGAGCATGACACAGGGCACACAGCCATCAAGTGAATTAGTCATAGCTTGATTCTTTTATATGCCTTGTCTAATGGCAAACATTATCCAGCAATCACAGCAGCAACACTCTCAGATGGAGCAGAAGGTGTGGAAGGGAGTAATGAGGCTGCCTAAAAACTGTTTCATAGAGCCCTGCACCAATTCACAAGAGATAATAGAACTGAAAGCCAGACAGATAATAGAAGCGACAGCCATTTATTGCTAAGAGACTGTCTGAATATTTGTGCATAAAACAGCCCACTCCAAGTTCTTTAATCACATTTCCTGAGAAAACGTGGCAAAAAGGAAAGCCACGTGGCAGACTGCTTCCATTAGTGTATTCTAAATGAGTATAAAGAAGAGGAATAAGTAGATAGATGTGAAGTAAAAGAATCTGACCAAAGATTGCAGATCAGAAATGCAGACTGGCTGTTTGAATCCCACAAAATGGGACGTGCTCTCCTTGTGGGTCTCTCAGGGTACTAGAAATAGACCTCATCCTGGAGTTATCTGACACTCAGGATTGTTAAAAGAATCCTAGTTTATAATTCTTCTTTGATTTCTGAAAGAGAGAATGGCTCACCCAGACCTCATCTTTTCTTACTCCATACCTAGACTTTGGCACACTTTTATTATCATGCAAAGTGAATAGAGACAGGTGTGCTTTGTAAAGGTCTGGGGGATGGAATTCATAATTTTCCATAGGTTTTATAAAAATAATAACTTTTTTGTTTGTTATAAGATCTCAAAAAAAACCCTCAAAAGGAAAAATATTACAAGATACCTCCTAATGTAATGTAAAATTCAGAAATTTGTTTTTGGTATTTTTTTCTACTCCATCTGGCAATGCTATGTCCTGTTCTGGTGCCACATTTTAAAAGGGACATTGACCAGATGAAGTACATCCAAAAGGAGGTGTCCAAAATGTCACTGAAATGTGAACAACATTATTTACAAATGGTTGGAGGGCCTGAAGAAGAGTTTGAAATGGGGAGAATTATGAATGGTTCGCTTGACAACAGTGTTCAAATAACGGATTACTTTCTGGTGAAAGAGGAATTGGTTATGTTCTGTAGGACTTTGGGGAGTAGGAAAGAATAAATAGAATAATGTTATAGTAAGTTGACCTTAACCTTATTTTAAGGAATGATTTGGCAATAATTACAGATGTCCAGGAATAGAATGAACTGTCTGGAGGAGTAGTGAGCTCACTGTTAGTGGATATATTCAAGCAGAAGCCAAGTAACCATTTGTCAGGGGTAATGCAGAGAAGGTTAAACTGGAGAGTTGTCTCACTGATGTAAAGTCCATTTGAACCCAGAGGGTCTGCGATCTTACTCTTGTTATCAGTCTCTCCAGGGAAGTTCTTGATGTACTATAACCTGGGTCCCAGGAAGTGAGCAAGAGTAGAAAAATGGGAACTCTAAAGGTTGTGTTTAAAATGAGTTTTCTTCTCTTCTGATGTCAAGAAGACTTCAGCGTTTACATTATTATGATTTTTATAAAAGTAAGTTTTATTACTGAGATAAATAGTGAATCATGATTGCTCGAGCTTTTGTAAACTTTTTTGTTTTACCTGGAGTAAATGATTACCATGTTTATTAATTTTCTTTATTTTTAAGTACATATAATCCCCAGATGCCCTAAGAGTTTTATAAAATAATCTACATTATTATTTTACACACAGTCAAATGTACTAGATCACCCATAAAGTGCAAATGTAATGATTTAGTACCCAGTATTGTAGCCGTGTAGCCATAATCCTTTCTCCCTTTCTCCCTTTCTCTTTTATCAGTGGAAGCCTGGTATTTATTCAGGGCAGCAACATGTAGCTTCAAAATTTTATTTACTAGTCTCTCTTGCAGCAAATACTGTCCACAAACAGTCTGCCCAAGGATATATAAATAGATGCCTACTGGGAACTTTGGGGAAATTTTTTTTCCTGTTAAAGATATAATCCCTTCTTTTCAGCAATGGTTTGTAGTTTTCATTGTACAGTCTTCTACTTTCGTGGTTAAATGAATTCCTAAGTATTTTATTCTTTTTATTATGCTATTGTAAATGGACTTGTCATTGCTAGTGTAAAGAAATGCAATGCTTTTTGTAGTTGATTTTGTATCCTGATACTTTGTTAATTTCACTTATTCTAATAGCTTTATTTTGTGTGTGTGTATATGTACTCTTTATAGAGTTTTCTGCATATAAAATTATATGATTTGAGAACGGAGATAATTTTACTTCTCTTCCGATTTGATTGCATTTGATTTCTCTCTCTTGCCTCATTGCTCTTGCTAGAACTTCCAGTTCTACGTTAAATAGAAGAGGTAAAAATAGACACTTTGCTTTGTTTCTGATCTTACAGGAAAAGCTTTCAGTGTTTCATCATTGAGTATGATGTTCACTTGTGGGTTTTTTATTTATGGCTTTTATTACGTTGAGACAGTATCCTTCTATTCTTAATTTTTTTACTGTTTTTTTACTATAAAAAGGTGTTAAATTTTGTCAAATACTTTTCCTGCATCAAGTGAAATAATCACACTTCTTCCTTCATTTTAAATGTATTGTATTATATTAATCAATTTTCACCGATTGAGCCATCCTTGCATTCTAATAATAAACTCCGTCTAGTTATGATGTATGATCCTTTTAACATGTTGGTGAATATGGCTTGCTAGTATTTTGCATCAGTGTTATTAAGAGTTATTAATCTGTAGTTTATTTTCTTGCATTGTCTTTGTTTTGCTTTGGTGTCATGATAACACTGGACTCATAAAATCAGAGAGTGTTTCCTCCTCATTTTTATTTGAAAATTTTGAGAAGAATTGGTATTTAGGTGTTTACATGTTTGACAGAATTATTAGTGAAGCACTCAGTCTGGAGCTTTTATTTGTTCGGTGATTTTTACATTCAATCTCATTAATTCTCATCACTTGTCAGAGATCTATTCAGATTTTCTATTTTCATGATTTAATCTTGATAGATTTTGTGTCTAGAATTTGTCCATTTCATCTAGATTAAAAAATTTGTTAGTGTACAATTGTTCATAGTACTGTTTTATATATTTTTTATACCTGTAAAGTAGACAGTGATGTCCCCACTTTCATATCTCTTTTTAGTCATTTGACTCTTCTCTGTCTCCTTTTTTTTTTTTTTCAGTTCAGTTAGCTAAAGGTTTGTCAATTATTTTGGCCTTACCAAAAAATCAACTTTTGGTTATATTGATTTTAATTTTTTAAAAATTTCCTATTTCATTTATCTCCATTCTAGTTTTCATTATTTATTTTCTTCATTCTAATCTTTATTATTTCCTTTCTTCTGATAGCTTTGACTTTAGTTTCTTCTTCTTCTTCTTGTTCTTCAAGTTGTAAAGTTAGGTTGTCGATCTGAGACTTTCTTACTTTCTAATGTAAGTGGTAAAAATATAAAATTTCCCCTCAGCACTACTTTCACTGAGTTCTATACATTCAATATACTGTGTTTTCATTGTCATTTATTTTAAAGTATTTTCTAATTTCCTTGTTATTTCTCCTTTGATTCTTTTTAGAGTCTGTTGTTTAATTTCCACAAATTTGTTAACTTTTCCATCTTACTTCTGCTATTGATTTCTAGCTTCATCTTCATCCTGCTGTGGTGTAAGTAGGTGATTTTTGTGATATTTATCTTTTAAAATCTATTAAAACAATTTGTGTTAACATATAGTCTATCTGGAAAATGTTCTTTGTGTACTTGATAAGAATATATAAGCTGTTGTTGTTGAGTGTCCTGTATATATCTGTTCGATTTAGTTGCTTTATTTTGTTGAGCCCTCTATTTTCTTATCTTTTGATTGTTCTATTCATTATAGAAAGCAGGCAATTGAAATCTCCAACTATAACTGTATGTATGTCTATTTCTCCCTTCAATTCTGTCAGTCATGATTTGTATTTTTTATGGTCATAAGTACATAAATGTTTACCACTGTTAAATCTTCTTGCTGTATTAAACCTTTTATTAATATAGAATGTTCTTCTTTGTCTCTTATAAATTTTATTGACTTTAAGCCTATTATATTTTATATAAGGTAATCACCCCGATCTCTCTTGGTTACTATTTGCAAGGAATAACATTTTTCATCCTTTCACTTTTAACTTATTTGTCTTTTTGAATTTGGAGTCTTCTGTAGACAGCATATAGTTGGAACAACTGTTTTTTAAATCTATTCTGATAATCTCTGTCTTTTGATTGGAGAATTCAATGCATTTTTATTTAATCACTGATAAGTAAGAACTTGCTTCTATAATGTTGCTATTTGTTTTCTATATGCCTTCTGCATTTTTGTCCCTCAGTTTTTGCATTATGTTTTAGGGTTTTTTTTTCTGGTAAAAAAATATTTAAATTTCTTTCTCATTTCTTTTGTATACATTCTGTAGCTATTTTATTTGTGGTTACCATGGAAATTACAGGCAGCATCCTAAAGTTATAGTATTCTTATTTGAGTTTATCCAGTTTAACTTCAATAATTAAAAAAAAAACAACTCTACTCCTTTATAGCTCTGTTTCTACCTCTTGGCTACTTATATGTCGCAAACTTACATCCTTACACATTGTATGTCCCAAAACATAAAATAATCTCTTCTAAAAATGTATTAGGCTTCTAAATTATGTAGAAAGAAAAATATGGAAATAAGCACCAAAGTTACAATAACATACCTTTGAAACTAATAATTTTTCATGTGTTAGTTTCATGAATTATGTAGAAAAAAAAATAGGAGTTATAAACTGTCTCTACAATAATACTGACTTTATAATTGTCCACTATATTTACCTTTATTGAGATCTTTATTTCTTCATATGGCTTAGAGCTCCTGTCTAGTGTCCTTTTATTACATCATGCAGGACTTCCCTGAGAACATTTTGCAGAGCAGGTCAAGTGGTAATGAACTCCCTGAACTTTTGTTTACATGGGAATGGCTTAATTTCTCTCTTACTTCTGAAGGAGTTTTGCCAGATATGGGCTTCTAGTTTACAAATTTTTCTTTTAACACTTTGAATACATATGTTCCTTGACTTACAGTGGGGATATGTCCAGATAAAATCATCATAAGTTGAAAGCATTATAAGTAAAAATTGAATTTAGTACATATAATTAACTGAATATTATAGCTTATCCTAGCCTCGCTTAAACACATGCTCAGAACACTTACATTATCCTATAGCTGGGCAAAATCCTCTAACAGAAAGCCTATTTTACATTGCCTAGTAACACGGGAAAGTGTCATGCTGCATATTGCTAGCTCTGGAAAAGATTATATTTCAGTATGAATGTGTATCAATTTTGCAGCATTGTAAAGTTGAAAAATCCTAAATTGAACCATCGTAAATTGGGATGGGCTGTATGTAGGCAGCCCACTGCCTTCTGGCCTCCAGAGTTCCTGATGAGAAGTTCGTTTTACCTTATTGAGAATCTCTTGTATCTGACAACTCTCTTTTTTCCCCTGCTGTTTTCAAAATTCTTTTTGTCTTTGCCTTTCAAGTGTTTAATTATAATGTTTTTCCATGTGGATCTCTTCGAGTTCATCTTACTTGGAGTTTGTTGAACTTCTTAGATGTTTATATTCATATTTTCATCAAATTTGGGAAAGTTTTTAATCATTACTTTTTCAAATACTCCCTTTGCCTTTTCTCATTCTTAGATTTCCACCACGCGTACATTGTTTGCTTGGTAGTGTTCAACACGCATATGTGTCCCTTAGGCTCTTTTCATTTTTCTAACAGTTTTATTTATTTATTTTTAGAGAGAAGAGGAGGGAGGAAGAAAGAGAGAGAGAGAACCACCAATGTGTGGTTGTCTCTCACACGCCCCCTACTGGGGACCCGGCCCGCAGCCCAGGCATGTGCCCTGACTGGGAATGGAACCAGCAACCCTTTGGTTCACAGCCCAGCCAGGGCTCTTTTCATTTTTCTTTAATTTTGTTTCTTTCAGTTCCTTAGATTCGGTAATTTCCATTGTTTTAGCTTCAAGTTTACCGAGTCTTCCTTCTGCCTGCTTAAATCTCCTCTTAATCCCTTCAGTGAATTTTTTTTGAGTTACTATACTTTTCAGCTCCAGACTACTTTTCATTTCTTTTAAAGTTTTTTTCTCTTTATTGATATTTTTATTGTATTTATACATCATTTTCTTGATTTCTCCACATCATCATTTAGTTCTTTGAGCATTTTTAAAATAATTGTTTTTTTTTTAAATATTTTATTTATTTTTAGAGAGAAGGGAAGGGAGAAAGAAAGAGGGAGAGAAACATAACCTGCAACCCAGGCATGTGCCCTGACTGGGAACTGAACCAGCAACTCCTTGGTTCACAGGCCCATGCTCAATCCACTGAGCTACACCAGCCAGAGCTAAATAATTGTTTTAAATAAGTTTGTCTGGTACATCTGCCATCAAGTGTTTGTCAGGGAGAGCTTCTTTTATTTATTTATTTATTTATTTATTCTTTAAATTGCCATACTTTCCTGTTTTCTATGATTTTTTTGTAAACTAGACATTCAAATCTAATAATGTGGTAACTCTGGAAATCAGATTATATCCTTCCCCTGGCTTTGTTTTATATTTGCTATTATTTTTGTTTATTATTGTGCTTTTTGATTGTTGCAAATTGTCTCTATGGGAAGGATCAGCCTGAGATGTAAATTTAAGGTCTTCTCAGGTCTTTTCGGAGTCTTAGTCTATGTCTTTCCTTGGGCATGCACAGTCATTTTTTTTTTTATTTTCCCAGTATATTCAGTTGTTTTTAAATGTCCTAGGCTTTATGTTTGCTCTCCACCCCCACAAACCCAAATAAGGCAAGAGAAAAAATAAAGGGAAAGATAAAAGGCACTGGTCCTTTAAATCTTCTGAAAGTCACTTCAGCTGGGGGAGCATGCAACCGTGGGAGGAGCTGCAGCAACAATGGGCACTCGCCTCCATCCCTGCACAGCTGTGTCGGAAACAGTACTATGTGACCAGAGCACAGACTCCACATCTTTGAAGGACAGAGCCCTTTCTGCCGGCGCTGACTTCCAGTGGAGTTAAGTTGTGAGCAAGCTGCTCTAGGAACAGAGCTACTGCTGCCCGCCACCAGGCTGTGGGGACAGGGTGGTGGATGCTGCTATGCTAATAGTCGAAATTGACTGCAATTGACTTACTTTATCTTCTGAGATTTCCCTTGGAAGCTGCAAGCCTTCAGAGTTCCAAAAGATTACATCAAGCAGATTCTGACAAAACAATTGTTGTCTAAGTTGGGAGAAAAACTTCGCAAATCCTCTCTCTCTTTAGGAAATTAGACCTTTGTTTCATTGAAAGTTGTTGAAGGTAAGATAAGTTGGATGACTAGAGATCCTTTCTGACTGTGAGAATTGGACATACATGAATGAACAAAAGTATGTTACATGCACGTGTTGCTATTTTACTTATTAAAGCGTTTTTATAGCCATGTGTCACTTTGTCCTCCCAGTATCCCTCAAAAAGGTAGCGTAACTGCTGAAATGTTCATATGAGAAACCTACTTCAGAGAGCCCAGGTTGGCCTGGGTGGCGCAGCTAGCTCCTGTAACTCTTAGCTCAAAGTAGATCATTTGAATTCTAGCGCTTGCTCCACACTGTTCCTCAGTCTAGTGGGTCCTGGTTATGAAGAAAAGGATGGATTTAGATCAAAGAGAATTAAACATGCGGTACCCTGCCTCATGTTCTCAGATCCTCTTATGCATCTACTTATTCCAGGGAAGTTTGTTTTTCACATTTTAAACCTTTTTCTTGTCTGCCAATGCCAGAGTTCTTATGTCTGCCTCCCCACCCGGACCTGCTACTTGCCTCTCCCATATCCCATTCTTGTGAAAAGAATGGATATATGTGTAAATTTTACAGGTACTTCCTTGTATTTCAGGTGTGGGCAGGTCTGAAGTGTAAATCATGGAGCAAAAACACTGTAGGCACCAGAGAACTAAGCTGCAAATGTAATATTTTAATCAGGATGAATTTTTTAGTTTCTGGGTTCACATTGTATAGGTAGGGCTTTCCTGTTCTGCCTGCTACTGGGCAGACTGCACATAATATAGAGGAGCACTTACAAGCAGTGCTTCCATTTCATAAGTGGGGAACTGAGACCCAAAAAGGTAAACTCATTTTTCAAGGTCATTCCATGTTAAGTTGACCTTTGTTTTATTGCAAGACAATAACCTCTAGCTCAGTGACTAGCAATCTGTGAAAGGTTCCGTTCTCTGGAAAGCAGGTGTGGATAAAGAGATTGGTGTGTAGGATGTTTATTAGAAATTGTCCTTGGGATCCATGCCTGTGGGAGGGAGGGTCAAGTGCAGGAGTGGGGAGAAGAAGTGGACCTGCCATTGGGGAACTCAGTTACCTGGCAGCTTCTTCAACCAGCACCACAAAGAGCTCTGGAGCTAAAATGGTCTGTTAGAGCTGTTCCACTTTGACAGTGTTGGCCAGGCCTTTACCGGCCAACCTCCATCAGTTCTTGGATATATGCCACACAAGGAAGGCAGTCACCTTGGCCAAGGCAGCTCTGCATGAGGCAATTTCTGAAGGGGTGACAGCTGACGGGTGTCTGCGACAGAAACCCCAGACATTGGGCAAGAAGACCTTCCTTGAGGGGCATGGATGCTGTGCCTTTCCATGCCCACGGCAACAGCCTTGCAGAATGTGATCCATGGAGACTGCATCCAAGTGTTAGTGACACTTGCCGTGAAACATGGACTGGAAATCAGGATTTCCTTGCTTCTGGCCCCTGTATTTACCAATCTTATTTTCTCTCAGAGTTAAACCCTTTTTTAGGGGTTTGTGAGTTGTAGTATCTCTGGTTCTCAGAGACGAGCTGCTAAAATATGAAGAGTCTTGCCAATCTGGTTGGCTCAATCTACTTATCTTCACGCTTTACTACCACAACAACATTATTTGTCTATCCCTGAAGACTTAACAGCTGCAGCTATAGAACAGAATGCTTAATACTAAGTTCTCTAAATGCCTCTCCAAACTTCATAACTTCAAAAAATATGATTACTTTATTTTCCCTGAAGGTACACATGTTGATAAATGATTACCCTAATGAGTTTTTAGAATCTCTATCATTTGTATCTATAGACATCACCCTTCATCGAATGAATATTGAACTAGAATTCCTTAGTACTTAGAGGATTTGAGGACATTATTGGGACACTTATCTGGGACAATCCAGAACTTTAACTCAATGATTACCTTCTACCTGCCCACTATATTGACATGTCCATATCTTGTTTATTTTTTAATTGCTCAAAAGCCAGATCTCCTCCAAGAGAATTAAATCACTCAATACATGAAAAACACTTAACCTCATCTAGTATATATGTGTTAAAATTCAATAAATATTAGCTGTTATTATTATTATTATCTTTTGAATGGCTTTTGAATCTTCCAAATGAAGTTTTGTGATTTGCATCTTGGGTGTGTTAAAGTCAAAACAACACATTTTTTCCATATGCCATTTGTACCTGAAGCTGTGGTTTCAGAGGCAATGATTGTGTTTGTATACTACTTACTATTTTCTCCACACATGTCCCAGGAATATTGTTCAAACAGTGGCACAGAGAAGGAAGCGGAGAAGGAAAGAATGACAGAGTGAGAGTGTCAAAGTCATCCTCAACGCGTTGAGTCACAGGCCTTCAGAGGTGGAATGCCTGGGGAGCGTGTCTGGCTCCTCCAACTCCTCTAACCATGAACGCTGCCCCCCGCCCCCACCCTGCACTACTTCCTCAAAATGACAGAGCAGTTCATTCCATCTCTGAACAACTGTTTGTAATTTTTCTTAATTGGAGGCAAAATTTAACATTGAAACTTTCATCTTGGCTCTTCAGTCTCTCCTCAGGGACCATACAGACCAAGTGTCTTCCTTTAAGAGTGCAGTTGAAGAGCTGTGCCTTCTATAATGGCTAACATCAAAAGCCAATTTGTTTCTTGCTTAAATTTTGGTGGCTGGGTGTGAACTAGAGATCGTTTGATCCTTGCATGGTTGGTTGAACATTTCTCACCCTATCCTCGACCCCTGCCACACAGTTCTCTTTTGCCTCTTGCAGACTGGCCTGGGAAGTCCTTGCTCATCCTTCTACATATCCAAATGTGACCCTTTTTAAAGATCCTTCTTGAATGCTAACAGATGCCCTGGCTCAATATTTATATTTATTTTTTTCTAAGAGTTCTGTCTTTGCTGTAAATCTTCCTTCAGGGATATCTGTAAAACCATGACTATAGAAAAAATCCACAGATTTGACATAGACAATAAAGACATCTAAATTGATAAAGATTTTTCTTACCTTGGTTCAGTCATCAATTCAAAGGGAGAGTGCAGCCAAGAAATCAAGGGAAGGCTGAGACTCAGAGGGCAGCAATGGAAGAGTTAGAGATCACCAAGACCAAAGATGTGTCATTAAGACCAAGGCTAAGGTCATCTATACTCTTGTATTCCCAAATAGTATGTGTGGATGTGAATATTAGACAGTGAAGAAGGATGATGGGGAAAACTTAATTCATTTGAAATAAGATGTTAGAAGAGAGATCTACAGATAACCTGCATTTCCAGATAGACGGACAAGTAGGCCCTAGAGCAACTTAAGCCTGAAACATTACTGAAGCCAAAGCTGACAAAACTGAAGCTATTCTCCTTGGGGCACGTCATGAGAAAACACAGTTCTGTGAAAAAGACAATAATGGTAGGAAAAATAGAAGGCAGCTGGAGAAGAGGAGGACCAAACATGAAATGGATCGATTCTACTAAAAAAACACATTGATACGAATTTACAGTGTCTGAGCAGGACTGTTGAGGATGAGACTTTGTAGACATTTCTCGTGGAATCACCAGGAGTGGGAGCCAACTCAATGGCATGTCACACACACATAACTATATGCCTAGTTCTTGTCATCCCCCCTTACGGGAGCAGGAGGGAGTTATATTATTGAACTGAAGGTGTAAGAGTGAATCTCACCATGTGGCTCTTGCCCCCGATTCGATCTGCTCACAGTTTTGTCCAAAGCAAAATTTGGTGAGAATAGGCATTATTAGTGAAGCCCACACAGAAAATTGATGCTGCAGAAGAGCTGAAGGAACACAGAGCACTAGGTTTTCTTTACGTTCATTTTAAAAGTTGCTATTTTTTGGAAATGGTAATACCTTTTTGGAAATGGGAATAATATAGTTATGTGGTTTAAAAATCCAAACATTGTTAACAGATATAAACTGAAAATATGCCTCCCACCTTGTCTCTATTCACTGTTTTTCCTCTCTCACTGTGTTTATCATTCTACCATTTATTTTTAAAATGAGAAATAAATACAAATATATATTCTTAATTCTCCCCCTTTTTACACAGTGGGTAGTTATAGCAGAAACCAGTATTGCTCACTAATATTTATACTCTCTTCTATCTGGGAAAGACTTTAAGTGTGTATATTTGATGGGAAACTGATAAGAAGCAAATAGATAATAAATCTACCAAATTTCTAGTGCATCGTAATGTCAAAATACTGTGATCCAGGTTTGGGTGTGCTGTTCTATTTTCTTCGGCTCCTCATATTTTTACCAACAGGAAATGGGCTGTGAGGTGTTGTGTGTTCTAAAAAAGTACAAATATTCACTTTAGATGTGGCCAGAAGATAATGGATGAGAAAGAACTTTCCAGAAAGATGGCCATTGGCCACAGGAATAAATGGAGAGGAAACTCCTCTCAAGGGCAGCATCAACATCTAGTCACTTCTATGTGTCTCTTATTGTGTCTCTTATTCTTCTCTTTTCTGAATAAGTGTTTCAATTTTGCTAGTTCTTCTTTATTCTGTTATATATTTCATGTAGGTCGTAGGTTGCTGAATCATAATAAGACATATCCTGATTAGACAGAGAGAATAGATTCAGACATCCTGGACTTTGAGTTTCTTTCAGTGAATGGATGGGACTTTTTGCTGTGTATTTTGGGGAGGAAGTAAGTGTGATCAATATCTTGAAGTTTAATGACCAGAACAGCATGCTGTGCTGGAAGGTGCTAGTGCTCTTTAATATTGTTTGATTCTCTTTTTTCCTGAGCATACAGATACATTTTTCTCAACTTCCTTGTGGTTCAGGGTGACCATGTGACTGAGTTCTGGCCAATAGAATAAGAAGAGAAATGGTGTGCCCACTTCCAAGCGTGGTCCATAAAAACCTTCCTCATTGTGATTCTTTCTCTTTTAGAACTCACCCTCTGACTGAATGGTAAGAACACTGACTTAGAAGAGGGGGAAGCCACAAGACAGTGTGAACCCTCAATAGCTACATGGAGCAGAACTCTTCCTGAACTTTCTTTCCAGACCTCCTTTTGAGCCAGTTGGTAAAGTGTCTTCATCTTTTTCTAGACTTTACTTCTATGAATGCCTGCCCAGATGTCAGTACTCAGTACTAATGCATGCACCACTGCAAGTCTGAAGCTGGGAATTTGCCCTTAGAAGCTTTCTTCACTTATTCTGGCCAGTGCTCTCTCTCTCTCCTCTACCCTCCCTCCTCTCCTCTCTCTGTCTGGATTTGAGGTCAACACCCCATAGCACACTTTAGAGTCTGTTTCAGAATTGTACGTCTGTTCTTCCTCAGCAAATCATAAACTGCTTGAACTCATAGACCGCATCTTTTCTTCTTTCATCACCTCAGTGCCCAGGAAAAGTGTCTGATACATAGTGGGCGCTAGTATGTCTTAAGTAATCAATTCATTGACTTCCCAGTGGAGCAGATTAGAGGTGCTTGGGAAGCTTGAATGAGGTATCTCTAAATCAAGCTCTCAGGCTGAACTTTTGACCCTCTTCAGAGCTCTCTAGGGGTGTTTTGGAGTGTCTTCCAAGAAAAATTCTAAATCAAGAGGAATTTATCATTATTACTGATTACTCAGCTAAATTCAAGTATTTGCTAATCCAGAAAATCCTGCTGACTGCTTTGCTTTTGTTGACTTTTAAGCATTAATGACCCCATAAGGAATAGAAAATCAGTCGGGGCTTATGTTTCCTTATTTTAAGTAGTTAACAAAAGTGTTGCTGGGCACGTGCACTTGGCTAAAGAGATTTACTTTGAAATGGGAAAGAAACTCACTTTATGTATTGTCTTTTTAAAAAGGAATCATCTAATTTTCTTCTACCTTTGGGGATATTTTCATTACTTTTAAAAGGCTTATGCTTGAAGAAACTTTTAAATATAGGCCTATATAACCAAGTCATTAGTAAACTAACTAATTAATGAGTTCATTTAGCATTAATTGAACACCTATTAAATTAAAGACACTGCACCAAATACAATGAAGCATGTAACAGCGAATGGAAACATACACAATGTGAAAATAGCCCTAGCTAATCAGCACAACAACAGTGTAATTATACTAGTAATGGTAGCTGCTATTATTGAGCATTTCTTAATGTGAGAAATATTAATCAGATTGTCTATAATTCTCAAAATAATCTTGGAAGGTATTAACTAGTATTTGTATTTTTACAGTTGAAGGAACAAAAATTTTAAGTTTGAATGATTTCCTCAAGATTATGAAACTATCAATTGAATTTCTTGTTTTATGTTAAAAATATTTATATTTAGAATTAGCCATCTGGATTTAGTTTAAATGGCCTGAATTTTGTTGGTAATATCCAAAGCAACATAGTCAGGAATCAGTCATATCTATGCTTTTTCCTCTCTACCAGGCCTAATCAGGGGGGTTGATGGTTTTGTCCATTGTCAATGCCATAGAGCTTCCTTACAGCCTGTTGAATGTGGTGCTCATCGGCTTTGACATCCATGGTGAATGCAAGGGTGTTGTCCTTTATCCTATTCATGCCCCATGTCAAGTGAATTTGAGTAGAGCTCTCTCAGAACCCAGACAGTTTCCCTGCCCCCACTAAACACACTTTCTTACAATCACAGGATCTGGATTCAAGTTTAGATTCTGCCTCTTAATTCTTAATAATCTTGTTGAGACTTAGTTTTCTCATCATACTATCCAGGTGGTGATCATAATTGCTCCACCTTTCTTCCAGGGGGATATCCCAATCAAAGGGACTAGTAGATATGAGAGGAATTGAGAGATGTAAATCACAATAAATATAATTAATAAATAACAACAAATATAATTAATAGTGGTATTGCAAATAACAATAAATACAATTAATAGTGGTAGTGGTAACTATTTTCCACTTGCTTATGATCTAGAATGGGAAATAGCACATGTAAAATGATAGCGTGGAAAATGACAAGTGATGAATACAGGTACAGAGAAGGAGCTGGAGGTGCACCGAGGAAGAGATCTCCCTGTTGGGGGATCAGGGAGGTAGTGAATACACGTGGGTATGGGCTCATGGGGAGTTGCAATGGCCTCTGCTCTAAAAAATGGCTCTGTTCAACAGCAGAAATAGGCAGAGATGAACTATTCTGAAGCAAATCTTTCCTTATGGCAGGCAAATGCTTAACAATTGTAATGAAATTCTAAAGACCGCTGGCTCAGAATCATTGCAATCCCAATTCGAAAAATATATAGTAATTGTTTTATATACTTTAGAGACTGAATTGGAAGTCAGCAAACCACAGCTAGAGTACCTATTTTTATAAATAAAGTTTTATTGGCCTACAGCCATCCCCATTATTTACATATTTTTTTTATGGCTCCTTTCTTGCTGCAATGGCACAGTTAAGTTGTTTGTACACACATACACACCAATGGGCCCTTTAAGAAAATGTTCAAAGAATCCTGCTCTAAAAGAAGCCAGCAGCCATTGGTTCAGTAAACAACTTATGTGTTAAGTATGCATCTGTTTTATGTTAGTAGGGAGAGGGGCAGAGAAAGTTGAACAATGCGGGTGCCACCTATTTCTTTGTTCACTATCCATGGGATCCAGGTGGTGGTTAGTCGCTAGGAGAGGTACCACACTGTGATCTACGGTTTGCAAACTTGGCTGCATGTTAGAATCACCTGGGAATGTTTAAAAACTCCTGATGCTCAAGCCATACTCCAGAGCGATTAAATCTGAATCTCTTGGGGTGTGACTGGACATTGGTTATTGAAGCTTTATAGGTGATTCCAATGTGCAGTCAAGACTGAGAGTCATTAATGTAGTGGAAATAACCTTGGCCTGTGTTTCTAAAATATAGTTCTAACCCAAGCTGTGACACTATTTTAATTAAATAGTGGAATGTCTCAATGAGAAATAAATTGGTATTCTATGATTTCTTCTTTCTAAAACAGGAATTTTTACAGTCTTGGGCTGGGAGAATGCCTGGGAGGCTCTAAAGTAATGGCATTCTTATTTGAGGTTTGCTGTTTGCTTTCAGAGACTGTTCTTGCTCTATACACCATGGGTTGCAGAGTTTATAGATTCTGGAAAGCACCAAATGGGTATGGAAAAGGAAATGGCCATGGAGCAAGTCCATTTGGAATTTAAGATAGGCTAAGAAAAACAAAACAAAATAAAAATCTGTGTGTTTGAATACGGTTCTTAAGCATTACTCTGTACTCATATTTACTCCCAGATGAGAAAGGCATGGGCTTCTCAAGATTTATGTTCTTTTTTCCTTTCTAAAGCCTCTTTACTCTTTCAGATTGAGAGTGAGTCAATAAAGGTGGTTGAGAGAGATGTGGAAACAAATCTGGTCTTCACGATTTGGCATGGTACTATGGATGTCTGTTTGGCAGTATGGGACTAATTATTTTCTCCCGCACAGAGTAGGGCTACTGAATCAGTGACCACATTCTGGTTCGTGGTCAGAGAGCTAGTCTAGCCCCACCCATGCTTCTATGGCTCACTGGCTAATGCTAGGGTTAGAAAATCCAAGTTTCGAAGATATTTTCTGAAAGCATGGTCAAATTCAAACACACTAATTAGGACTGTGAAGCACAGAACTCTGTTAACTCGTTACCTCCCATTTATATGATTAATTTATTTGACTGACCTGAAGGAAGTACATAAGCTTGGTGAATGTGAATGAAGCTTAAAAAAGGGTGGATGCTAGACCAAGGAGCAGGGCGGGAACAGTGCTGAATGGAGAAGGCAGCTCTTTCCTACGAAGAGAGACCCATGAAACTGGATAGCTAGGGATTCTACTCAGTGAGAATTTCTTCCTTTTCCCCCCGATTCTAAAAGTAATAGCTGATCATCAGGAAAAAGAAAATGGAGATGCAGAGATAAATTTAAAAAATAAAACTGAAGTCACTGTGTAATCTTTCCTCCTAACAACATTCTCTAGTCCCTGTTTCTATTCATTTATTAATGCAAAAATCTTTGCCAGCAGAAATAAATTTCATATTTATTTCTAATATTTACCTATAGTATTATCCTATTACTCTCAAAAAGTCAATACCCAAATACAATAATTCTCAACTGGTTTGCTGCTGTGTCTTGTCAGGGGTGCTGATGAAATGTGAAGGGTATGTTAACTAAATTGTGGAATAACTGAGTGTACACACTTGGATGATTGACATCTCTTCTGAAATAAGGGGGAGAGCAGTGAGTAACTTACTGACAGGGAAGAGAAATAACATGATCAAGCTAGTATTTGCTTTCTCAAATATTCTCTAGACTATTTAAGATTGTTGCCTTTCAAATATTTAAGAAAGCACTACCAGATCAGTCAACATGTCTATAATAAAAATATAATAATGCAGTGCTGGTCAATGACCCAGAAAATTGCAATAGCTATGGGCAAATTTTAAACATTAAGAGGCATTGTTATTCCACAGAAGTAATTGTTTTGTCATTACAAGTAATTTTAAGAGCTTTTCCTTTTGATTTTTTAGTCCCTTCCTAATAATTTATCAACATTTATAGGTCTCAGAAACAGTCATTGAATCCAAGATTGAGAATCCCCACCCTAAGGAATAAGAGAGAAAGTACAGTAGTCAGTTTGGGTTGCCACAAAAAACTACAGAGTATGTGGCTTAATCAACACACACATTTGCTCACAGTTGTGGAGGCTGGAGGTCCAAGATAAAGGTGCCAGCAGCGGCAGTTTCTGCTGAGAACTCTCTTCCTGGCTTGAGACAGTTCTCAAGCCTGGCTTCCTGGCTTGAGAACTCTCTTTTAACTATTGACCTTAATCAAATAATCAACCAGGTATTTCTCCATCAAATGTGTTTTTTTTGAACAACAAAGAATTGCAATTTTGGACATGAGTCTAGTGGCAAATCACATGCAAGGCTAGAGAAACAAAGGACAGGAACACTTTTTTGTAGATTTAGGAGAAGCTGTTAAAATTGAATGTTCTGTTGGAGGAAACTGAAAGTTTGAAGTATGGTGACTTTGCATTGATTGGGTTATGGCCTCCCATTGGCTGAACTGTTTCTGAGACAGGAGAAACCTTTCCTTCTTCCTGCCAAGGTAGTAATGTAGAATCACTTCCTGTCAGATATACAAATCTCATCTCTTCCTGTTGGGGTCAGTAGTGTACCTTGAGTGACACATGTGTGCAAGAAAGTTCCCTCTTCTAGCCTTCTGATTCCATTTTAAATGAGGTTTTGTCATTAATTTTCACACTGCTGTATCTTCACATGTGTTTTCTTCTGTTTGTGCTCCCTGATTTCTCTTCCTCCTCTGATAGGCACACCTGTTTTATTGGATTAAGCTGCCCTTATGACCTCATTTAACTTTTAATTACCTCCTTAAAGGCTCTATCTCCAGACACAGTCACGGGGGCTAGGACTTCAACATATAAATTTTGGGGAGATAGAGAGAGCATGTGATTTTTGCACACTGGAAAGCAGGTCAGGTTTATATCAGCCTTGGTTTTAGGGAGGGTTTTCCATGCCATGTGGATAAAATCACGGACAAAGGAAAGTCAAAACCATGTTTTGGGAATGGCAAGTAGGGTTTAAGTTTAGTTGAAAGTTAGGATGGTGGAGGGAGAGATTTGGGAAACAGGTTGAAAAAGGAGATTGAGACAAAGCTGTGGATAATGAGAGGAGCAGGCTAAGGGTGGATCACTGGATTCTGGAGGATAGCTGCGAGCCACTAAAGAGTTTTGAGGTGGGAAATGCCATGGGTCAAAGCTTTACTATAGAAAGTTCACACTGGTAAAGGATGAGTTGGAATGTCTGGGTGTGAGATGGGAGGGAAAGAGACCAGTTAGGAGGTCACTGGTATCAAGGACAGAGGCAGCTTGGTGTGGTGTGGATTTAAGAGCATTGGCCTCAGAGTCAGGCATTCTGGTTTCACATCTGATTTATGCCACTTTTATAGCTGAATAACTTTAGTCAAATGACTTTACTTCTCTGGGCTTTTCTTTGTAAGTAATATGGGGTTGATGAAGGTGTTATGAGTTTTAGATGAATCGATATGTGTACGGTGTTTAGAAAAATACCTGATATGCAATGCTGTATAACTGTGTGCTTATGTAGTGAAAGTGGGAACGCACTACACCAACATCCCAGATCAACACTTTCTGGGGTTTTTTTTGACCAATCTTAAAATAATCCTTTTTCACTTAATAATTCCTGTGGTTTCCACTACATTTATATCTCAGACCAACTTTTATAAGAAATTAGATTGCCACCCAGCCTGCCCCACTCTGCTTCTCCTGACTCTGCCAAAAGTAACCTAAAATATACCCTACTAAGACTCAGGTGTCTAAAAGTAACCAATAAATCATTTTCATGAAGGGATGCAGCTGTTCTAAAAATTTACATCTGGACTAAGTAAGGTATGTAAGTAGGTAGTCAGAACTATGCTAAAAAATCTCATTTTTCTACATTCACTTGAATGACCAGTGATTCAAACATTCTATAGTGTTTTAATGAATCAAAACACTATAAATTCTGCATAGAAATATAGACACATACAGGGTGCATGCAGACCTGCCCACAGAGGCAGCATTATTGTCATTAAAAATATATTCAGTTGACAATCTTGACTAGGTTTTCAAAAGCATACAGAATCACATCCTTTACATCCAATACAATGTTCCATGCTGCTGGTGGATGGTGCTTGAACTCTGTTTAAGTTAGTCAATGTTTAAGATGAATTATGTAAAATCCCCAAATCATCTGTTTTGTAAACATAAGAAAGGAAGTGATTCCAATGAATGAGATAAGTTGTTCCAAATTGGGAAAATGAAGTATCGGAGCCAGATGGAATTGTGTAGAAAGGCGTAGAGTGCTAGCCTTATGAAGCGTGAGCTTGCTTTCTCTCTTGGGCCTCGAAGTGAAGGGACACCTTATTTATGATTCCTGCACACTGAGATAGGGCCATTTTTGTCATTGTTTATTTATTTATTCATTATTTCATCAGATACTTATTCACTCTTTCATCAAATATTTATTACTGAGAACTTACCATGTGCCAGGTGCTGGGGTTTCTCAGGAAACTCATATTCTTGTGGATTATAGGAAGATACAGATAGAAGGAAATTTTGATCATGTAGTTCAAATTCATGACTTTACATAGGGGGAAAGTGAGGCCCAACTCTGGTAAATCATGTGTAGGCTTCCAGCTCTCTGATGCCCATTCCAGTGCCCAATTTGCCATATAACACTGGCACTTGAGGTAGACCTTTAGGTATCCTTCATATTGCTCACTATGGGGAAAACAATGAGAGATCGAATAATCAAGCCTTGGAAGATAATCAATGGTGTCACTTAATGACCTGTTCTCCAGGGCTGTAGGGTCATTTCCTGATGCCCTTAGAACTATATATGTTGCTTCTATATTCCCTGGTACTAAGCAGGGGATGAAGAGGATCATCATCACGGTCTGTCCCATCTGATGTCCTCACACATTATAGCTGATGGCTAAGAAAACAAGAAACTTCCAGGGCCAGGGAGATTCAGATTTAAACCCCCACTCCAGCGTTTTCTAGTTTTGTTTAATTATCCCTCTCCATAAGCTTCATTTTTTTTTTTTTTACCTGTAATTGAGGTGTGCTAATAATATTCCTTACTACTTAGTATCGCTGTGATGTACTGGGGATAAAGTAATAAGCACATTGCCTGAAGTGTGGTGGGCTTAATAAATGGTAGATAGCATGATCATTTGTCTCTGTAAACAGTGAAGTGTTAAGCAAATGTAGTAATTTATTACTGTATGTGTATGTGTTCGGGCGCAATACATCCTGCCTTCAGGGAGTTTCCAACGCAGCAGACAAGGCAGACACGTGCATAAATAACTTGCCTACAGAACAGATTATGATACACATTTTAATAACAACACCAAGTGCCTTGAAATAGAGGGGCAAGGGAGACTAAGTTAACTTTCTCCTTATCTCTCTCTAATCATGGTCGATTTCCCACTGGATGAAATTGAATGAGTGTTTTCAACTGAAAAAAAAAAGAGACTTATTGGGTTAAATGTGAGAATTTATGTTAGGTAAATTGAACAGTTTGGGAAGAGATTCAGTGAAAACTGAGCTTTTTTTTCTAACCAGAAATTGTTAATATGATAATGTCTGCTATCCTGTGCTAAGGAAGTGAGAAAAATTAATACCTTTTCCTTGAAATTTAAATTCATCCAAGGGGAAAGAATAGGGAATCAGTTTATGTGTGAGATGTGAATTTCACAGCCAAAAACAGACATGGAGAATGTGGTCCATTTAGAGGTGTGATGTTTTATGATGTCGCTGCCTCTGACATAAAGAGCAGGGAATAAACAGTATAAAATGTCGATGTTATAAAACATTCTATGTGAACTAACATCAGTAGAGATGAATAGTGCTGTAACATAATTAATGCCCACCCACCTCTGTGCTGTGCTTTGTTGTGCAACAGACAAAACCCATTCAATGAGCTTTTGCAGAGCAGGCGCACACGATCTTAATGAATGGTTTAATGATCTTAGGAAAGAAAACAAAAAGGTGGCTTCATAAATGGCTTGGAAACTGGATTCCACATTTCAGTAAGATATTTTTATGTAACTGGGTCAGGGAGAGTAGAAACAGAGATATTTTTCTCCCCTTTATTTTCTTTTACCTGACTACTCTGACATTCTTTGTATTTTACTTAAGAAAAGACATCATAAGACCCTGCTTTGGCACTTGGGTTGCATTTACTAGATGTAGGAGACTTCATTTCATCATCAATTTCATAGTTTCCCCATCATAACATGAGGGAATTGGGAGAGATGATAATTGGGTTTTGAGCAGAGTTGTCAGATTTAGCAAAAGACAAAAATAAAACAAACCAAACATACAGTTAAATTTAAATTCAAATTTAACTGGGCAGTTTGTGTTTTATCTAGCTCTGAAGTGTCAATCATACCTCTTTCTAATGTAAGTTTTGAATAGTTACTGGACTCAGGAATCAAAATACACTGGATCTAGCTTTCTATTTTTCCTAGTAAATCTGGATTAGATAATGTGGCTTTAAGTTAAAGCCAAATTCAGTTGTCCATTCTGTCAACTATTATTCCCAAATAAATTTGCTAAAAATTAAACGTAGGCAATTTCCCTGAGGGGAAGAGGAGAGGAGCTAGAATTGTTACCCCAACCCTGAGCCCCTCCCCGGCCCCATCCTGTTCTATTCTAGGAGCTGCAGGACACTCCCAGAAGCAGGAAGAAGTGTTAGTGGCAGATAACCATCTGTGACCTTCTCTTGGAATGAGATGGATTTCATTTTGCTGCTGCTCATACAAACTTCACAATAAAATTTAAGAAAAAGATTTAAGTATATATTTAATCTTGATTGAACGCTTTGCAAATGCCTTTTTTTCTGAAAAATAACTAGCACATATAGATAGAGTTATTTACCAGAAACAATTTAAGTACTTTACATTATGAATTCATTTAATTCATTCATTAACCCTATGAATTAGATATTATCATCATCCCATTTTACAGATGAGGATACTAAGGTGCAGATATGTAGACTAATTTGTTCAAGTAAGATCACCTATTGAGTAAAAGACAATCAGCACCTGAACCCAGACCATTTAGTTCCAGTGTCCATGCCCTTAGCCAACAGAAGGATCTTGTCATCAATGCCCACATTTTATCAACAACTGCTGGAAAAAATATTCAATAAAAAGTAAAAGAGACACTAAAAACCATGTAAAGTTGAAAAGTAGGGGAGACAGTTTTTTTTACCTACCTTACAGGATATATGGTACAGATATACCTGATATATGCATGATTAATGCCATATACACATATATATTTATTTATATATTTATATCAAGCCTATTTTATGTAGACATGAAATGCAAGAATGCAAGGTCAAGTGGCAGGTGAACATTTTCTCTAGTGTCTGTCTTGCCACATCCCTGATGTTGTTGGCTTTTCCCTTTTTGCTGTGGCTGTCACAAAAAAACCAATTCAGTGGTTCATTAAGTGAATGCTGTGTTTTAAGCCCCTGAAATATGGATATGTACAAGACAGCATTCTTTAATGATAACATTGATGACTGGCTGTTTTGAAAGGTGGCTGAGACCAAGAGAGAAAATTTCAGGCAACCCTTGAAAGTAGATAGGCAGAGAGTGCACATGGCATTGAAAAGAGTTTTCCCAACAAAGACCTCTTTTGCAAGCACTCTTGGAAAAAGTGTTGCTACAAGAAAAGAAGCAATGAAAATAATAAAAATAAGCAATAATAATAAGAAATTAATAGAGTTTGGGATAAAGGTAATATGAGAATTTAGGCTCAGCTATATGTAAAACTGACCCGAAGAGCAGTTATTTTAGTAAGGTGTTGTAGGTGGAACAATGGCCTTTCCAAAAAAGTCCACATTCTGTTCTCTAGAATCAGGAATATGGTAGCCTACTAGGCAAAAGGGGCTTTGCGGATGTGATTTAGATAAAGAGACACCCTGGATTATCTGGGTGGGTCCAATGCAATCACAAATTTCCTTACAAGAAGGACTAAGTAGGGTCAGAGCCACAAAAGGAGATGTGATAATGGAAGGAAAGACTAGAATGATGTAAGAAAGGGGCCAAGAAATGTAGGTAACTTCTAGATGCTGAAAAAGGCAAAGAAACAGATTCTTTCCTAGGGTAGCCAGAAGGGAGATAGCCCTGCCTGCACCTTGAACTTAGGACTTCTGACCTCCAAAACTGTATAATAAATTTATTCAAGCCACTAAGATTGTGAAAATTAATTATAGGAGAAATAGAAAACTAACATGCAAGAGACAGGTTACAACTTTCTCTCCTAAGAATCAATCATTTGGTAAGTGGTCTAGGGCTGGTGGGAGGATTTTGATCTACCAGGTGGCCAAGAATCATGGCTGTTTATATCTTGCTAACCTTCCCATTTAAGTGTTGATTTCATTGATGGCCAAAAATGTTTGGCAACTACACTCTGTTTCAAGCAGCTGGATGAAGAAGGAGGAAAAGAAAGGTCATCTCCTTTCTCTTGAAGTAAATGTTCCAGAAATTGTACACATTGCTTCTCACATATATTTGGCCAGAATTTTATCACTTGGTCATGCTATAAAAGAGTCTGGAAAGTGTAGTCTTTATTTGGGGGGGCTGCATGCTAAACTAAAACCCAGGGACTCTGTCACTATAGGGAAGAGGGAGAACGGATAATGGAGACAATAAAGCAAGTAGCTTAGTAAAGTTATTAACCTGCTTACTATTTACATTTAAAAAATGGTATAGAATCATCTATGCTATAGATGATCAGTAATACTGACAAAGCTTTGGGGGCTCGAGGGGGAGACAAAAGGTACATGGGCACTTGTCTGGTTGAGAAATAATATATAGATGTTGATTAGCTTTTAAGTACTGGTGATTTAAATATAGGTATGTATGTTGATAGTTTAAGAACAGCCCCAGGATATAAAATAGACTGTATAATTTCCAAGCAACCAGAAGAAAATTTGATCTATCTAATGAAAAGGTATATTGGGAGGGGAAAAAAAAACAGATAAAATTTGTGTACATAAAAAATACAAAACAATTTGGCAGAAGTAAGTTCTAACAAGGTAATAATTAAACTACATACACTTGGATCATAGTCACTAACCCAAAACAGACCCTTTCAGGTTGCATTATAAAGAAAAGCCACTCCTATGGGATCCATGCATATAAGCTGCATTTAAACAAAAGTGCAGAGGAGAATTGAGAACAATGGCATAAGAAAGGTACCAGACAACATGATCTGATACTGAGCCAGAAGAGCAATTTCAAGTTGAACAAATTAGAAATGACAATAAATCATCATCAGGAAAGAAGATGGATGTAATAAAGTGGTACCATGAACAACAGATCAAGTATCCAAAGCAATCATAAATGTATTTGCTTACAACATAGCAATGGAAGTTCAAAATACACCATGTGACAACTGGCAAAACCATAGCAGAATGAAGGTAAATTTACATATGGAGTGGGAGAATCCTGGGAAATGGTTAACTCAAACAGATAAAAAGAAGCAAAGGCATAAAATATTTAAATAGCAGCCTTTCGAGGAAATTTTGTGCTTTAAGTACATCAATAACAATAAAAATTAAAGAAGATTTCCACTGACAAAGCTAGAAAAACAGCAGCGGCATAACATTATCTTAACTTTATGAAGAAATAATACAGTAAAATTAATAACATAGGGAATAATGACAACCTATAAATGAGCAGAAACAAACACATAAATTTGAATTCTTTGGAAAGATGAATTATATATGTAGATACCTAGTCATACTGGTAATTCTGATCAAGAAAAAAAGAGAAGGAAATATGGATAAAAACTAACAAATGAGGAAGATAGAACCATAGATGTAATGTCCAATTGTATAATTATAATTGCAGGTGTAATGGAAATTATAAAAACCACAAACACTATTAATAATACCTATAAACTGGTAAACCTAGGTACAATTGATACATTCTGGGAAAAAAATCCAGACAGAACCAGCAAAAGAAATAAAAACTTTGAAGTTAAAATTTTTCAAATATAAAAATTATAGAAGTAATAGAAATGATTATTAGAAGAGTCCTCAGCCCAAACCTCTCTCTTTTGCTCCGCCACGATCCCAGGTCCAAACGGTCCATAAGTGATTTGTAAACAAACATGATAAAGCTTTAAAAAAACAAATAATCGTCTTCTTGTTTAGATTGTCCTAGACAATGACAGAATAAAAGAGGCTAGTGTAACATTGATGTTAGACCATATAGAAAGGTTATCTGTAAAGAAAATTATAGGTCTTTTTATTTATAAACATAGATGTGAAAGTCTAAGGTAATCATTAGATCAAAAATTAAAATATTTAAAACAAACAATGAATAATGATCTTACAGTTTATCTTAGCACCACAAGAAGTTTTCCGCATTAGAAACATTAGCACATTCATTTACTGAGGGAACAAATCATATGCTTGATTCAACAGAGATAAAAAAAAATTTATAAAATTCAATTCCTATTAATAGTACAATTTTTACGAAAACAGACATAGAAGAGAATCTCATTAACTAGTGAAAGGCTGCATATAGAAAATTTCCAGCAAACATCTATTTAAAAATGAAACTTCAGATATATTTTTTTAGGGAAAAATTTTATTTTTTGTTTCTGAAAGTTTGTTTTTTCCCATTACCATTTAGTCCCCTTATGCCCAGCCCCCGCAATCACCACACTGCTGTCCATGTCCATGAACCCTTTTTCCTTTTTGCTCAGTCCCTCCACCCACTCGCCTCCTGTCCACCCTGCATAGCTTTCATCCTTCTCTCTTTCTATGAGTCTGTCTTTATTTTTCTTGTTGGTTCAGTTTGTTCATTAGATTCCACACATGAGCAAAATCATATGGTATTTGTCCTTCTCTGACTGGCTTATTTCACTTAGTATAATATTCTTTAGGTCCATCCATACTGTCACGAAGGGTGAAATTTTCTTTTTTACAGCTGAGTGGTTTTCCATTGTGTAAAGGTCCCATAGTTGTTCTATCCACTCATCTACTGATAAGACGCTTGGACTATGTCCAAATCTTGGCAATTGTAAATAACACTACAATGAACATAAGTATGTTCTTTTGAATTAGTGTTTTGGGTTCCTTTGGATGTATTCCTGGAAGTGGGATCACTGGGTCAAAATGCAGATCCATTTTTAATTTTTTGAGGTATCTCCATACTGCTTTCCATGGTGGCTGCACCAATCTGCATTCCCACCCACAATGCAAAAGGATTCCCCTTTCTCCACATCCTCACCAGCACTTGTTGTTTGTAGATTTATTGATGATGGCCATTCTGCCAGGTGTGAGATGATACCTTATTGTGGTTTTTTTTTTTTTTAATATTTTATTTATTTATTTTAGAGAGAGGGGAAGGGAGAGAGACAGAGAGGGAGAGAAACAGCAATGTATGGTTGCCTCTCACATGGCCCTCACCGGGGACCCAGCCTGCAACCCAGGCATGTGCCCTGACAGGGAATCGAACCAGGACCGTCTGGTTCCCAGCCCGCGCTCAATCCACTGAGCTACACCAGCCAGGGCACCTTATTGTGGTTTTAATTTGCATTTCTCTGATGATTAGTGACATTGAGGACCTTTTCATATGTCTATTGCCATCTGTGTGTCATCTTTGGAGAAATATCTATTCAGGTCCTTTGCCCATTTTTTAATTGGGTTGTTTGGCTTTTTGGTGTTGAGTTTTGTAACTTCAGATATATTTCATAAAAGAAAAAATCTCTTATTACCACTACTAGTTAACCTAGTTCTAGAAAATATAAACAATACAATAACGTAAGACAAACAAGGAAGTATCAATATTAGAAGGGAAAAGAGTTTCAGATGACATAATTATTTAAGAAAAAGGACATATTTCTAAAGTATTTGGTGTAGAAACCTAGTTCAGGATAAAATATGATATTATAACAACAATTTTCTTCTCACAAGAAGTTACACATATTCATGATTTATGATATATAACTATGAAATATATTAACCTAATAAAAACTGATTTTGGAAAAATAAATACCTCTATCAAAAGATATGCAAGAATATCTGAATAAATGTAGAGACAAACCATGTTCATGGTTGGGACCATTTAACACTTAAAAAATGTCAAATTTCCCCAAATTGAATAAACAATGCATGGAATTCCAATCAAAACTTTTCCAGAGGAACTGGAAATACTGGGTCCAGAAAATAGTTTGAAAAATAAACGTCTATTTGTAACTGACAGTTTGGAAAAGAAGAGCAAAAGTTAATATTGGCTCTACTGCACATTACTATAGAAGCACCGAGCAAACAGTGTGGCCGGTGATGTGAACAGGCAAACGGACAGTGGAGCAGATGAGACAGTGCCGCATGGAACATAGTGTAACTTTGAGGCGACTGTTCCAGTTTGCATGAGAAAGTTCTACTTTGTGCCTATTTGCCTAGCAAAATTTCAAATAATGTTCTTTGTTACTCTCAAGTCTCTCCCAGTTTAGATGATAAATTATATGATATTCTTAAATATAGTATATTTACATAGTCATTTAATAGAAGTAAGATGAAATTTTTTTGCATGGAGCATTGTCAAAAGTGCCTTAAAATGGGGGGAAAATGTGGAACATGTATAAAGGACCCATAATAATGGACAACAGGGTGGGGACTGACTCAGGAAGGGGGTGTTGGTGGGACAGGGGAGAAAGGGGGGAAAATCGGGACAACTGTAGTTGCACAACAGTAAAAAGAAAATTGATAAAATTTATAATGTATTAAGCAGTGAAATGTATAGATAAATTATAAACCGGTGGGAAAATATTGGAAAATACCTGGGTGACTTTGGGGTGGGAGATTATTTCTCGAGCCATGCCCAAAAGTCTAAACCATAATGGAAAAAATGGATGAATCTGACTACACAAAAATTAAGAATTTCTGTTCAGTGGAAGATACTGTACACTAAGGTAACAGATGGAAGACAGGCTGGGGGAATATAATTACAACATTTAAAACTGACAAGGGATTAATATCTAAAATAATTAAGCAATTCCTGAAAATCAACAAGAAAAAGAGAGGATTTGGCAAAGAACATGAATAGGCAATTCACAGAAGGGGAAACCCAAATTCCCTACATGCTCTTGACTAGATCCTCAATATCACAAGTAATCAGAGAGAGATAAATTGAAGCCACGATGAGACTAATTTCACATCCATCAGACTGGTAAAGTTACAAAGCCAGAAGATACCATTGCTGGCACAGATGTGGCACAGTGAGACTCCTCATGCACTGCTGGTGGGAGTGTAAACTGGTGAGCCATTCTGGAGAGCAATCTGTCATGAAATTGAGTGTATGTATATCCCACAACCCAGAAATTTCTCTCCTGATCTGTACCCTAAAGAAACGTACAGGGCCCCAGGTGACACAGGCAGGAGAGTCAAAGCATTATAGCTTAGGTAGGGAGATAATGCTCTGTGGAGACAGAGAGAGAGAAACGGAGCACAATAAAGCCAGAGCTGACTCTGTGTCTGCAGGCTTGTGCTCCTTGCTGAATCTTCCCTATGTAGGAGACAGATTGCCCAATTCGACCTCTGTCCTAGGGCAGTGTCCATGTCCAGATACTCCCCCATCCCTGGCTCTCTCCACAATTTTCAGTGCCATGTTGGGAACGACCTATGAAGTTAAATGCATCACAAGTGTTAGGGATTCATTGGAGCACTTAGAAAAGTGGATGTTACTACAGGATGAGAGTCATTATTAACTAAAGGGAAAAATGGCAGAATATAGGGTTCAGTGACAGCCAAATAGGAAATCTAGGACATCACTGAGTGAGGACAGGTAGAGGTTTCATGGAAATTTGGAGACACCAAACTTCTTCTCGCACAGTGAAAGGAAAGCAATTCCATAAGTGGATATGGCAGTAAAAACATGTACCAAGAGCCACAATGTTTTCACAGTTTTAGCATATTCTAGTTTTGAATATCAAGTTATTAATACAGAATGTCCGCCTCCTGGAAATAATAGGAAAACAGGTAGAGCTTGCCCTGATCCAGAGGCCACCTCAGAAAGATCATTCTCAGGCATCTCTCCCTCATCTCAAGTTTTTTTTTTTTAAAGATTTATTTATTTATTTTTAGAGAGAGGGGAAGGGAGGGAGACAGAGAGGGAGAGAAACAGCAATGTATGGTTGCCTCTCACATGGCCCTCACAGGGGACCTGGCCTGCAACCCAGGCATGTGCCCTGACCGGGAATCAAACCGGGACCGTCTGGTTCCCAGCCCACGCTCAATCCACTGAGGTACACCAGCCAGGGCTCATCTCAAGGTTTTTTGAGCCTTCCAAGAACCACAGAACATTAGAGCTGAAGTAGCTTCCCAAAAGTTAAGTAATATAACTTCCTTTACAAAAGCATTCATTCCCTAATAAATCAGTTTCAAGAATCTGTTGAAACCAGGTCGTGGATCCATTACTTTAAGATACATCACCTCATCCTTAAGAAACCTGTGTAAGCTCTTCCTGAGAGAGGCTATGACTGGAAAGCTGCCTCCTTGCTCGTCTGGAGTCAGATTATAACTCTTGGACCTTGCCTCCCTCCATGAAACTCAGAGTCTATAGGGAACCGTTCCACACATCATGGGGATTGTAGCTCAGCTTTTACTGTTTAAAACCTCAGTGGGACGTGACTCGGCAAGCAGGCCCCACGTGCATGGACAGGTTTTACCATGGGTAAATCAGACCTACATTTTTTCTAGAGCTGAGGCTTGCTCTTGCTAAAACTCTCTTACCCTGGATTAAAGCAGCAAACGCTGATTGCATATCTTCAAAGCGGCTTCCTGAAAGTCTGTGATAAAACTCTCAAGTCCAGCCCAACCCGGTTTTGCCTTTACATTTGCAAATATCCTTCTTTGATGTCCTCTCCTTTGTTGTCTATCACCTGATGAGAACCTCTGCATAGTAAATGAAGACCATTCTGATGTAATGTACCCAGAAAAACAATAAAAGCTTGTCAAGGCAGGGGTCTGGGGTTCTCTGTCCTCTGGAGCCCTGAGGCTTCCAAGACGCTCTCTCCGGCCCACTGTTGGGCCCTTTCTCTCTGGCGCTCTTTTTGACTTAGAGAGGGGCTGTACTGTCTCCGAGTTTTCTCCCCAGGATTTACATGTGAATTATTTACAAATTGGCCACAGCATATGAATTCTGTAGGACAGGATCTGCCACAAGTGTCCTTATAAATCTTGTCTTCTCCAGGATGTCCTCATTGTGGTGGATGAATGAAATAGATTTTCATGAACATGGATTAATTATAATGCAAATTAAATAGGCTTTTCTCTGCCCTTAGAAATAAAAAAAGTAAAATATTGGTCTGTAGTTCTTGATAACCATGCCTTCAATTATAGGGACCCCTATTGATGCAGAAGTAAGTCTCCCTAATCTTGGTTGCCAAAGTATATTTCCCTGGTAATTTCATCACAGTCCCCGCTGTTTGTGTGCCCAGTGGGTGGTGCGGAAAGACTTATAGGAAAGGGATCTGTCTTCTCTTGCTCTCTTAATCCCACCAAGTCCGTTTGGTCCACCATTAAGGACACTGCCATGCCTCCCTGCTGACACTGGTGCCACTGCTGTTGATTGTGTGAAACAGAAAAAAGCTCTTTCTCACACCTTCGTGCCATTGTCTGCTGTCCTTACGTCCAAAGCCAGAAAGAGACAATGGGCGGAAACACCCTACATTCAGGCCTCAGTGGTAGGATTTCTTTCCCCAGGATTTGGGCGTTAGTGCCCAGGGACTGAGCTGGGTGGAATATAAGGGAGAGATGCTGGGTGGTAATCAGTATTATTCCTCCTCTCCAGCTCAGAGGCAGTTTCAGGCATCTCTACCTGGGCTTTGGCAATTATTTCTTCGACTATTTCGAAGAAGACTCCTCAGGTCTGTCCAGTTCTAAGTACTCCCTCCGCAGGTCCCTCAGGCTTCCCCAGACTTGTCTCAATTCCAGAGCACCTTGCAGATTGCACGGAGATCCCTTTTCACTTTATCTGGATAACATTACAGGTGTAGATGGATGGAAGAAAACAGAATAAGGGAACACTTGCCATGCAGACAAGCCACAGCCATGTAAGGATAGCCTAGGCTCCTCTACCTCCTCCCCTCTTTTTTGTTCTCCTCTTAGTCAAGGAGAAGTCCACCTCTCCCTAGAAACTGGATAAGTTCACAGTCTGGATTCTCACTTACATGGTCCTTACAGTCTTTAAACTCACTGCTGGGCTGAAGATGATGAACTGAAAGTGGCTTGAGTTACCAGGTACCAGAGAAAATAGAGCATTGCAGCTAAGAATCTGAACTTTGAAATTAGAGAGTCTCAGGTTTGAATCCCAAGTCTGCCCCTTTCTGTCTGAGGGGATTGGCTAAATTGTTCAACCACTCTGTCTCAGTTTCTTTATCTGTGAAATGAGAATGGCAATCACACCTATTTCAAAGGACTATTGTGAGGATTACGTAAGTAGTGTATGCCATATAGCATCTCATATGTGGGGCATAGTACTGTTACTAATTAGGAAGCTAACCAAAATTACACACAAGGCATGGCTGAGGTGATCATGGCTTCAATTGTCACCTTCAAGTGGGAAGGTGGAAACTTCCTGGTCTGAGACATTCACTTAGAGGACAGGAATTTTCTGCCCTATTACCTGGCGATGGGGCCCTCTAGCGGCAGAAGAGAGTGTAATTTCTTTTGGACAGCCTGAGCTTTGATCTTCCTTCAAATGGGAGAAGAACCCAGCTGACTCAGCGCCTGTCCTGCACAGAGCCCTCAGGTTTGCACACTGAGCCATTTTGGCCCATTTTGGCCCATTTGATGCAGGTCTGTGTTTCCTTAGGACACTGAATGTCAAAATATAAAGTGAGGCATACATCTCAAGCGTAATAATTTAGATTCCAATGTAAAAATCAACTTCCCTTCTTCCCCTAACCTTGGTTCCTTCTGGGCAGTTAATGCTAACTTTAGAGGCCTGTTTCTAAACCAGTGGTGTACTCCATAAACAAATGCAGATGTGAATTAAGTCACTTGTTGGGTATCAGGACTGGTTAAGTCATTAAGAGGACTTAAGTATTAAAAATTATAACAAAAAATTTTCAATTTAGAAATTAGAAAAACAATCTGAAGTCATAACATAAATATCAGAAAGTCAAAGGAAGATGAGCTTTTCACCATGAGGGTAACTTTAATATATTTTTTGAACTATCAAGAGTATATTTCTTCCCTGACTCTCTGTTTTTAAGTTGCATTCACTTTTCTACTTCTTTAGCATGTGCTTTATTCCCCATTGGGTCACCCACGTCTGCTAGACACTAATAACTTTTAAGTCAGAGGTGAATAAAAATATTGGTAATATTTGCCATCTGTAATGTGTTTCATGATTTATAGATTGTTAGATAGTTGTTGCTTCTCAAAAATTTCATATTAACCCTGGTCCACATGAGATTTTTTTAAAAATGGGTTTTGACTAGAGAGGAACAAGGAGGAAGGTGTTACCTTATGTCTGCAGATGAGCAAATAGAGTCCTGGAGAAGTTACGTAAATCGCTGGGCTGGCCACATCAGGACTGGCCCTCAGGTCCAGGTTTCCTGACTACTTCTTTACACTGTATCTGAAGTGACTGGGGCACACCTGATGATCCTGGTGAAAATACACTCAGTCTTGTTTGAAGAAGTGTGTGGAACAAAATAGAAAACAAGATTATTTCTTTAAGCATTAAGATAAAGCATTGTATCACATTATGTAATCTGCTGCTGGTAGGATACTTATGTTACAGATGAGAAAGCTGATTGCAGACCGAGGAGAGTTACTTGCGTGAGGTGCGTGGTGGCTCATCAGTAAAACTGGTGCTGGAACCAGATGTTGGCCCAAAGACCTCCTCGAACAAGCCGGAGTAGGCCTGCTTCCCATCGCCACTTGGGACTAGTGACATTAACCATGCTGTTCACCCATTGTTAATTCTCTAAATATTTGGTAAAGCAAAGGAGAACGCTGTGACATCTACTAACTATCAAGTTCTACATTCACCCGGCTTCTCAAGTCACAAGTATACACGCCCCGTTCAGAAAACAGAAGAAAGTATATACAGTCTGAATCCAACCCAAGACGTAAGGTACGTTTGAAGCACAAAACACTGACTTGAACACAATTCCTAGTTGTGTCTGAGTTTTTATAAAAAAGACATTTCTTTTTTGAAGGAAAAATATAGGGAGGATGGAGTGGAGCTGAAAGGGGGTGTTGCAACAACCCTGAGACTGGGAATTAGAGGTGTTAGGCTCTTCAGTCTCCACGCCTGCATTTCTCATTGGCTTTCTTTGTGACCTGGTACAAGCGATTTCTTTCTAAGCCTCAGTTTTTCCATCTGCCAAAATAACAAGTTGGACCACATATCACACAGGCCCTTTATAGGACTTGACCTTCTGTGACATTAAGTGTTCTCTTTATTTTTCATATTTTCACCCCAGGTGAAAGAACAATTTGTTGATTTACTAAGAAGCAGTCCGTCACCAAAGTCAATCCTCTGCTAAGCCCGTTGAAATTTTTTGGGCGACAACTCCCTCCAGGGACTGGCTTGTGTATATTGAGAGACTGCCATTTACCACCTCAATTTCGGGCTGGAATGGCACTGGAATTCTCTGTGACGCCCACTCTTTTGAATTGGAGAAGGGCACAGTGACATTGGCATTTCTGCTTGGGGCTAGCGGTTGAATCACCCTTTAAAACTAGTAGTTGGGTTGTGATCCAAAGGTGGCTACTAACTGGAGCCAAAAGTTTCCACAAGGATGTCATTAAGAGAAGTGACTTTCATGACCGGAGGAGAAAGCCGGCTCTCTCCCGATCCTAAGGTCTACGAACGACGAGCGCCACCTACCGCATTTGAGCAATACCCCGTCGTGGAGACTTACACAAGGAGCTTATTTTTCTTTCATGTCTCATCTTTCTTCTAATAATCCAATATCAATGGTTTAGTGGTGTCTAGGTGTCTATGTCTCCTATAAATAGTAGGCACAAAGCAGATATCAGGAAATGTTTGATAAAAGAAATGAATCTTGCTGTCTAAAATCATCCCATCTTCTCAAAGAATTAACAGTGAAGAAAGAAAGAAGACATGTACATAAATTAATAATACAAGATACCCTGCGACCTGTGCAAAGGATAAATCAAGTATTCCGGGGACTTCAGAGCTGGAGAGATTAGATGGGACACCATGGGAAAAAAAAGAAAGGAATTTGAGCTGACCCTTGAGGGACAGGTATATTTTTTATATGAAAGGATGGTAAAGAGTAGTGAGACAACCCAGGTTAAAAAGGGCATAAGCAGGTCTTTTACTTCCTTGGTTAAATTTATTTCTAGGTACTTTATTTTTCTTGTTGCTGTAGCAAATGGGATTTTCCCCCCTACTTTCCTCTTTCTGATATTTCATGGTTGCTGTACAAAAATGACATTGATTTTTTGAATATTGACTTTGTATCCCGCTATTTTGCCAAATTCACTTATTAGGTCCAGTCGTTTTTTTTTTTTTTTGTGGAGACTATTGGGTTTTCTATGCACGCTATCATGTCATCTGCAAATAATGACAGTTTTACTTCCTCCTTTCCAATTTGGATGCATTTTATTTCTTTTTCTTGTCTGATTGTTGTGGTATAAGCCAGGCAATGAAAGACAAATACCATATGAGCTCACCCATAAGAGGAATCTAATGAACAAAATAAATTAATGAACACAATAAATTAATGAAAAAAATAGAATGAGAGGCATGGAGACATGGAACAGACTGACAGTGACCAGAGGAGAGGGGAGAGGGGGATAATCATGGAAAGAAGGGGAAGGGACTAGTCAAAGACCATGTGTAAATGAACCACAGATAGGGACAACAGTATGGGAACTGACTGGGAGTGAGGGGTAGGATGGGTGGAGGAAGGCATAGGGGGAAAAATTGGGACAACTGTAATAGAATAACAATAAAAAATGATTTAAAAAAGGAATGGCATAAGGAAAGGCAGGAAATAAGTATTGTGTGTAGAAAAGAGCCATGGTCTAACATACATGAAGTAGAGAAGTTTTGAAAGGTCGGTTGATGGTATTCTTGTCCAGAAACTAGAATGACAAACTCTTTAGGCTTAAGCAGAAAATAAAGGACCACTGGATATTTTCAGCGGGAGCATGATATGATCAGGGCAAAGGATTAGAGGTGATTCATTTTAACCTATAATAAACGGACACCATGTATAGGCCATGATATTGTATTTTATGTCAAAGTGTGACTCACCCTTTGAAAGTGTAACACTCATCCTAGGTGAAGAAAATAAACTCTTTCAGGCTATCAGAGTCATTAATATTCCTGGAAAAGGACCTAATGAAGCTCTTCTATTCTGGAAGATCTAATTTATCTAGCATAAGCAGAAATGTGCTCCTAGAGAGTTTATTTAACCATACCCTGAGTTGGCTAAGGTCTATTTTTAATCAATGCTCATGTATATATTTTTAAGCAGTACACTAAATATCCTGTGTGGCAAGCATAATTTTTCAGTTCTAAGAGCACTTAAGAACTTCCCAAATGCATATGATTTTATTTTCAGCATTAATACAATCTACTTGACAACTGCATAGCACTCTACTGCAAGAATTACCATAGATTCATCTATATCCTGGTCCAATTTCCATTTCATCTGCACAAATGAATGACTCGTGTAATTTCTGTTCATCACTAAAGGAAAAGAAGGACTATATATCTCAGAAAAGTTCTTCTAAATAATAAGATCAAGATTTATACATTTTACGGTATAAGTGGAAAATAACACAGCTATTGGAATTAGGTGTTTGGATTCAATTTTGGCTGCGTCAACTATTAGTAGTGCTACTAAAACAGGATACTTGATCTCTCTAAACCTCAGTTCTTAATCAGTAAAATGGGGAAAATATCTGTGTAGTGCATGGAATAGAAGCTGGCACAGAATATCCATTAAGCTGTAGCTATTTTAATCAACACCATTGTCAGGTCTGCTGCTCAGGATTGTTGCAAAGACCCAGTGATTGAAAATGTGAGGCAGAGCTAACTACTTCTCTGGGAAGCATCTAGGAAAATTTTCCTGGCCTAAGTTGTAGGGGATCATTATGCAAGGAATTCTTTAAGTCAAAAACCCAGCTGGGAAATACAGTGAAAGGGGAATGACTCATCTGACCAACCAGGGAAAATTGAAAGATTGTGTAACAGAAACATCACAACAGGGTTTTCAAGGCTCCTCTACAAGATTTACTGGTTTCCTTTTACACAAAGTTTTAGAGTTAGAGATATTTCCATTATGTGTTTCCCGTAGTGGAAGTAGCACAGAGAAGGTAATTTTTGCTTTATGGCTATTAGTCAACTATTTCAACTACCTCCCTCTTAAGGGGACTTACCACCACCTCAGACTATCATTAAGAAAAGCTGATACACAAAGCATGACTCTTTACTGAACCCAGAGTGGAAGAGGAAAAATATTGGAACCAGTAAGTCCCCTGTTTAAGGAGGAAGACGATCTTGGAATCCCAACAGCTTTATTTATTTATTTATTTCTGAAATAAATAAATACAGATGTGGCTCTTTCTGTTAAGACCGAGGAGAAAGATGCTGTAAATGCTGATATCCAAGTAAGAGATTTACCATGAGTAGTACCAAGATATGTGTGTGTGTGTCTGTGTGTGTCTGTGTATTCTTAAAAAAAAAAAATCTATTTGCCCTAAACTAAACTATTCTTTAAAAATGAAATCATACTTGGCATGGAGTTACATAGTTCCTCTGTGACCAAATGAAAAGTTTTGTGTATGGACACTTAGGCCAGAAATAGGAGGTGCTTTTGCAAGGCCACCACGTAGCTCTGGGATGACACCTCCTTACTCCCACTGTAAAGGCATCGCTGCCACAGGAGGCTGCCTTTCTTCTAGTGTCATCTCACATCCCATCTTCTTTCTAAAAGCTCTGTCGTGATTCTTAATAGGTTGGTTCCCTGAAGCAGACAGACCCTGAGGCAAGAATTCATGTGCAAGCCAGTTTTAAGGAAGCATTCCCAGGGAGAGCTAGAAGGGCAGGCAGCAGGAAAGTGGGACCCAGAAGAGGAGACCAAGCTGGAGTACTTCGTGCCTACTTCCATTATTGTATTATCAGGGGTGTTCTTGCTGTGATTTTTCCTCCTTACCCTTATTTGAGTGTGACTCCTCAGCAAAAAGCTGGGCCCAATAAATAAGCCTCAGTAAATGTCGCATACACGAATGAATAGCTCTACAAACCTCCTTCCAGTTGAAGTAATCTTTCTCTCCTATGAACCCTCTGTGATTACATCATTTTCCTTTGGATCATAGTTATTTATACATGTGTGCTAAATCCCCTGATAGTTTATAAGCAACTTGTGGTCAAGAATCATGTTGGATTCCTCATGATAGAACTTAGTACGGGTTGGTAGGGGCTCACCGAATGCTAACTGGAATGGGTGAAATAATCTACCAGTGCCAACAGATGAACAACTTGAATCACAGTCCTGAACCAGAGTGGGATTTACAGTTCTCATTCTTGTTCACACTTACTCCTTTGGGACACACTGTCTGGGGCTACTAATCAAAGAGATGGCAGATCCTTTGAAAAGCATCAGTGACATGTGAATATCAAAGATGCATAATCCCAAGTGCCTGATATGTTTTACCCCTACTCATATTTTTCTCTTCCAATGGTATCTTGAGTTTTCCCCCTCTCAATGGGGTTAATTTTTAAAGTGTAAGAATTAATCACTCTTGCTTCTTCCTTGAAGCATTGCTAAATTAAGAGCTCGACATCACATCTATCATGCTTTCTCTAAGCCCTCTAAGGCCCATTAGGATTGGGGAGTTGCTGGGAACACAGTACAGGCTAAGTAAGAAAATATTCCTCGGGAGTCAGTGAGTGAATCAAAAAATGTTCCATCTGCAGTGGCATTCGAGGCCCTAGGCTTTTTACTGTTTGTGTTGCCAGCACATGATGTATGCTTCAGCCATGAGGTGCTTGCTTATGTTTGCACTGGTACCGTATCTCTCCAGGTCTTGTTCATTAAAGGGGAAAATATCCTCGTTGGGCTGTAACAGGAAAGAGATTTTTGGATAGGAAGTCATTTAGTAAACCTCCAGCAGTTTTAGTTTGTCTGGACAGAAGACAATAAAATGAGGGGAAATCCTCAGACATAATAAGAGGGCACATGCAAGGGGGTGCCATGATTGCTTGCTCTTTCTCTTTCTCTCTCTCTCTCTCTACATTCCATGCCCTCATTTCTACAATCCCATCATCTTCTGAAAATTCTTCAGCCATTCTTCTTTGTGGCCCAAGGGGAAAAAGTGTTAATGGCTGTGAGCAACATTTTCACTGAAAAAAAAAATTAAGTAAAACACACAAAAAATGACCCACTGAAGAAGATAAGAGGGGGTTATTCTAATTTCTAAAACACAGTTCATGTTGCTATAAGTATATTAACAAAAGAATACATGCATGTCAAAAATTTCTTGTCAACCTCCAGTGTCTTCCCTTGCATTGTGAGTAAATGGGAACCAATTTAGTTTGGGCTACCATTACCTGTAACCATAGAATTTTGGCCAGAAAGGGGCCTTAGAGAGTATCTGACCACCCACCTCCCCCCATGACCAGTACAACAAGAATAATGCCCCAAAGATGATATTAATTTAAATATTTGCCATTGTCAAGATTTTAACCTAATGCCCTAGGGCCTTTCTGCCACCTGGTGTTTTGCATTCCTTGAAGTGTTCTCTGACCATTTAATACAATGGGTCCCTTCTGTGTGACCAAGGACTACAATCTTGGGACATAGAAACCCTCTACAATGTAATTTAGCCTTGATGGACAGTGTAATAATCAGGTAGGAAGTGAAAAATTTAGCTGGTTATTATAACATCGCACCAAACACACAACCTAACAATAATCTTTTATTTGGTATATTTATAACTGTGTATGTATTCCTTTGTGGGCCCAGAGAGCATCCCATTAGATCCATGGGCTTAAGTGTCATGGCACTGTTAAGATTAATCCAGTCTCTACAAATAAGGATCCCCAACAAAGAGGCATGCATTGTAAAAATGTTTAAAAAAAAAAAACAATTAATGCCTGTTTCCTAACACTGATGCTTTCTTGGGAAAGCAGTGGGTTGTCTGTAGAGGTGATTTACCCAGAGTGTGGTTAACTTACAACAGCTGTATTTAAAACACACACTTGGCCTTTATCCCTGAGGCGGAGGATGATTTATGCTTTTGCTGCTCAGGCTGAATTGGTGAAATGGACCTCAAAATATATTAACTAGAAGGCACATTCAGAGGCATTGAGGAAGGCTTGTATATGCAGAGACCAGTTCACCAAAAAGGTGGAGCGAATTAGACAATGCTCCTTCTGTGAGTATATTTAGTTTTGTCTGAGTAGCATTGAGATTCTAAGGGTCATTCAGGTGTACCAGGGCAGATAGGTACCAGTTTTGGCTTTATTACTTAATAGCTTTGTGATCTTGGGCAAGTTATTTAATCTCTTGAAGCCTCAGTTTCCTAATATCTAAAATGTGGACACTCATATTGCCTAATTTACAGCATTATTGTGAGGATTACATGAGGTAGTCCCAAGTGTCCAACCCATAAGGAGTTCTCAAAAATGGCAGTAAGAACATATACACTGAACACTTTCTGTGTGCAAGGCACAGTTCTCAGCACTTCACATGAATGAACTGAAAACTTAGGGTGTCATCTCACATTGCATCTTCTTTCTAAAAAAGAAGGCGAATGCAGGGCCTCAGCTAGGGGGGCAGCTTCTGGAAGTGGAGCTGGCAAAAGCCTTCATACACACACACACAGCACACAGATAATTGCAAGTAAAACTGGGAGTATCTGAATAAGATTGGTGGATTATATCAATGTCAAAATCCTGGTTGTGATACTATACTCTAATTTTACAAAATGTTTCCACTGGGGGAAATAGGAAAAAGTGTCTGAGGGGTATCTCAGTATTATGTTTTACAACTCTATGTGAATCAACGACAATCTCAAAAATTTAGATTATAAAAACAGGTAGTAAAAAGAGAGAATGACAATATAGTTTTTCTAAGAGAGTCCTTTCTTGCTTCAGCCTGAAATCTAAGATATCTGAACATCCAGGTATTCCAGAGTCTTACAGTGCCAAATAAAGGAGATTGTCACCGCTATCTACAATTAGTATGAACAAGTAATGTGGCAGGGGATTGAATTAAGGCTTGGAGGTTTGATTCCCTGGATAGCTGTTGTTGCAAATTGTCCTTTCATTAATCAAGATACAGGCCACAAAGCCGAGGGTGAAGTGGGTGAAGAGACACCTGTTGCTAGGAAACAGAAATTCCCAGATCAGCTTCTGGGTTCAAATGCAGTGACTTGAAAAGACTCCTGGATTTATTATTTGGCCCTGGAATTGCTTAGAAGCAAGGAGGCTCAAACTCAGAAAAGGAGAGTGTCTTAAAAGAGGTCATTTGAGACACCCAGGTGAGCTGACCCAAGCAAGGATCCCAGGTCCTTGAGCCCTGAGCATTTCTGAGAAGTCACTGCCAGGTGTGGTTCCCCACTTCCCCTTTTCCAAAATGAGAATTTTTTTTTTCTTAAATGTTGTATCAATGGAATGTATCGGGGTAACTTTTGTTAATAACATTATACGCGTTTCAGGTATATGGTTTTATGGCGTCTGTATACTCTGCTGGGTGCTCATCACCTGAGATCTAATCTCCTTCTGTCAGCATATATTTGACCTCCTTTACTCTCTTCATCCTCATCCTCATACCCTTCCTCCCTAGTAACCACTGTTCTGTTGCCTGTATCTGTGAGTTTGTTTGTTTGTTTGTTGATTTTTGTTTTATATCCTGCCTATGAGGGAAATCATATAGTTCTTGCCCATTTCTGTCTGATTTATTTCACTTAGCATGTACTCTCAAGATTTATCCATGTTTTAAATGGCAGTATTTCATCGTTTCTTATGGTTCAGTAGTGCTCCACTGTGTGTATGTACCACATCTTTATCTTTATTGTATACATGTACTAATCATCTCTCAGAGGACAATTACGTTGTATTCATGTCTTGGCTATTGTACATATGGTTGCTATGAACATAGGTGTCCATATATTTTTTATTAATAAATGTTTTTAAATTTTTCCAGGTAGATAACCAGAAAAGATATGGGGTCATATGATAGATATATTCTTAATTTTTTGAGGAATCTCATTCCATTTTCCATAATGGCTATACCAATTTACCTTCCATCAACAGTGCATCAAGCGTTCCTTTTTCTCCACATTCTCTCCAACTCTTATTTCTTGTCTAATTGATATTAGCCATTCTAACAGGCACGAGGTGGTATCTCATTGTGCTTTTAATTTGCATTTCTCTTATAGCTAGTGATGTTGAGAATTTTTTTCAAATGAGAATTTAAAGCTAACCCTGAGCAATTCAGTAAATCGAGCCAATAAATTTCCTTTTTGCTTAACAATTTTTAGTTCAGTTTCATGTCACTTGCAACTCAGAGATTCTTAACAGAAAATTTATTCATCAACTTTATACTCATCAGTTTGTAAGTTATATACAGGCACACATAGAAGCATAGCAATTCAGAGGCATTATCCACAAAGGGATGTCCACACACCTTCCCAGAGGCATAAACCTATACCTACAAGCACCAGCGTGCTCCTGCACATACACACAGAAACACACACACTACTGAAAGAGGCAACCACAAAAATATAGAAAAATTCATTTGTGGTGGCATGTATGTGCACATACAGAGTAAACTCCCTAGAAGGAAACCTATGTTGAGTCATCTTCTGCATCACACCTTTGAGCATATCATTAGCCTCAGAGTATTCAAAGGCAGGGGTGATGAACTTATTGCCACAAATTAATGAAGAGAGCTACATGCTTTCTGAGCTTCAAAATGTGATGTGGGATTATAACATAATGAAGGTTTCTAAAGTTCAAAATCTGCTAATTAGGTTGTGTGCTCAATTCAATAGTTTCATTTTCCACAAATACAATGAGGACCTGGACGTCTATGAAGGAGTCTCCATGGAGCTGGGTTCAGGCAGGTTGTACCACTGGTAGAGCCTGGAATCATCTCTCTCTTCGTTGGCATGTGCATGAAGAATGAAGCTAAGCCTCCTTGGTTGAGGAGTAGGGATTAGGGAATGTGCAATGTTGGCCATACTGGGCCTAGTCATCAGGCAGACTGGATTTCAGGAAGGGAAAAAACACATATTTAATATTCTCTCTGGACATGGATTCTACAATATATGGAGGAAGAGACATAATAAATGGGACTATCGCTCAAGGATTTTTCCTTCTTTCATCAATGTCTTGAGGAGATTTAACATTGATACAATACTTTTATCTACAGATTATATCCCAAAATTATTGATTTCCCTGCAACGTTGTAACTGTTATTTTCGCCAAGTTCAGAACCCAATCTAGAGCCATGCATTACACTTGGGTGTCATGTCTCTTTGTTTTCCTATAATCAGAAACAGATCTTCAGCTGTTCTTTGTTTTTTATGTCATTGATAATGTTGAAAAATACAAGCCTGCTGTGTTCAAGATTGTCCCTCAGTGTGATTTTGTCTGATGTTTCCACAGGATAATATGCAGACATTATTTTTTGGCTTGTTTACTTTATAAATAATACTGTGTTTTTCTTGGGGCATTAGATCAGAGGCATATGACATGTGCTTGTTCTTCATTAGTAATGTTAATTTTGACCATTTGGTTAAAGTGTTCAATTTCCTCAGTTATTTTTTCCTTTTAAAATTTATAAGTAATTTGTAGTTATATTCCTCTAGACTTTGTAAATATCTGTTTCTCACAAAAACTACCTTCCTCTAGCTGAGATCCATTGGCTTCTTTGTTTTTTCCCAAATTTATTTTTTATTATAATGGTTACAAATGAATATTTCCTAATTTCATCTACCCTTCTATATTGATTAGTTGGCCTTCATCATAAGGAAGCATTTCCAGCATTTCCTCTTCCCTCCTCTCTCTCTCCCCACCCCCACTCAGATTGTTTATCCATCTATTTATTATTAATATGGACCCATGGATTTTTAGTATATTTAGCTGGTTATAACCCACAATGATACTGAAATTGCACTAGATTGTACAGTTGGATCCCTTTCAAGGAGGCTCCTGTGTGTATGGCATGTGCCTACATATTTTTTAGACACTTTTGAACTCTCTGGCACAACAAGATGTTCCATACTTATCTTAAATGCCTTCCCTCCCCCAGTTCTCGAATCTACCACTTTCCCAAGGAGCACTGGTTTCTTCAGTGGCAATGGTATTTAGAAACCAAGACCTGGGCACTATGTGTGCTCATTTCCATGAGAGTGTCATTGTTGTAAGATCTTTTAGTAGATAGATTTAATAAATAGACACCCATGTGCAAACATGAGTTAAAACTGGTTCCTTCAATTCCTTTCCACCCCTAAAGAGCTCTTTCTAGCCTACCTTGGCTCCTTATTTGTATTCCCTTTTCTCAAGTAAGAATGCTAGATCCTAATAGTATTAATATATTTATTCTTTTGTTCAATCCTGCAACACACAAGCATTATTTCAATATTACTATACTTAAACACTGAAAACAATCAATTTTAAAAATAAAGATTTTCTTACATTTCTTTTTTTTTTATTCAAATGAAGGGTATATAGACAAAGTACAGCATTAGAAGTTACCTGAATAGTTCTTTTTCACGTTCATTTAGTGTGGTTATGTCATTCATTTGATCCACACTTAGGTTCATTTTTTTCTGTTCGTACTTAGTTTTACTGTTTCCTTTTCCATTCCTATTGATTGAATTTTGTTTGTAATTTGAAGATAACTAACATGATTTCATATGTTAAAACATTATAAAATGTATCCTTATAGAAGTGTCACATTCTCCCCTACGCTTTAACACCCATTTTAGGGTATTATTTTATCAAAAATAAGCCCACAACAATGTGTTATTTCCCCTTTATTCTCATGCAACACACACACAAAATTAATACTATGTTCTTATATATACTAAAACTAGTATATATGTTACCATTGTTCTCTTTTGTACTCTCCTTTTTATACTTATCAGCATACTCTGTTTATACTCTACTTCATGTAGTTTATCCTCATTTTTGAATGATAGATTAATAGGGATTAAAATTGTGAATTGATAGTTAATTTTCATCAGCACTTTTAATATATTACCCTATTAGTTTTAGAATCTATTCACACTGATGATAAATCTTCTATCAGTGTAACCATTATTTGTAGAATTTGGCCTTTCCCTTAGTTCTTAGAGTTCTACAGATTCATTAAGATGTTCTGTGGTGTAGATTTCTCTTTATTAATTCACGTTGGTATTTGAGTGTTTTTTTTTATCCTGAAGACTTATTTTTTATGTCTAAAAACTTCTCTGATGTTTTACTTGATTTTCATCTACTCTCTTTTTTAACTCCTATGAGGTATATGATGGAACACCTCAATTTATTTTCCATGGTTTTTAATTATTCCTATTTCTATTTCTTTATTTCTGTGCTGCCCTCTCTTCAACTATGTTCATTTGTTGATCCTATTATCATATCTACCTATCTTGTATTATTTATGCTTTTTTCCATATCTTTGGATAATTTTAATTGTTATTTCTTCACTTATCTCTTACTAGTCTAATGTTTTCATTTTAAAGTCTTTGCCATACTTTTTTAATATATTTTATTGATTATACTATTACTGTTGTCCCATTTCCCCCCTTTATTCCCCTCTGCCCTGCACCACCCCATTCCCCACCCTTTAGTTTTTGTCTATGGGTCATACACTTCTTTGGCTTCTACATTTCCTATACTATTCTTAACCTCCCACTGTCTGTTTTCTACCTACCATTTATGCTACTTATTCTCTGTACTTTTTCCTCCTCTCTCCCCCTCCCACTCCCCTGTTGTTATTCTCCATGTCTTATATAAATCTCTTTGACATTTCATATCATAAAGGCTGGGTGATGATGAACTCCTTAAATTTGACCTTATCTGAGAAGCACTTTATCTGCCCTTCCATTCTAAATGAATGTTTTGGTGGATAGAGTATTCTTGGATGTAGGTTCTTTCCTTTCATGACTTCATACACTTCTTTCCAGCCCCTTCTTGCCTGAAAGGTCTCTTTTGAGAAATCAGCTGACAATCTTATGGGAATTCCTTTGTAGGTAACCATCTCCTTTTCTCTTGCTGCTTCTAAGATTCTCTCCTTATTTTTAATCTTGGGTAATGTAATTATGATGTGCCTTGGTGTGTTCCTCTTTGGGTCCAACTTCTTTGGGACTCTCTGAGCTTCCTGGACTTCCTGGAAGTCTATTTCCTTTACGAGCTTGGGGAAATTCTCCTTCATTATTTGTGCAAATAAATTTTCCATCCCTTGGTCTTCCTCTTCTCCTTCTGGCACCCCTATGACTCAGATGTTGGGATGTTTAAAGATGTCCTGGAGGTTCCTAAGCCTCTCTTCATTTTTTTGAATTCTTGTTTCTTCATTCTTTTCTGGTTGAATTTTTTTTCTTCCTTCTGGTCCACTCCATTGATTTGAGTCCCAGTTTCCTTCTCATCCTATTGGTTCCCTGCACATTTCCCCTCATTTCCTTTAGTGTATCCTTCATTTGTTCCTCTAATTGCAACCAAATTTCAACCAATCCTGTGAGCTTCCTGATTGCCTGTGTTTTGAATTGTGCATCTGATAGGTTGGCTATATCTTTGTCACTTAGTTGTATTTTTTTCTGGAGCTTTGATCTGTTCTTTCATTTGGGCCATTTTTTTTTTCTCAGCATGCCTGTTACTTTAAGGAGCAGAGCCTTAGGTATTCACCAGGGCAGGGTAACCCATGTCGTTGTGTTTTGATGCTGCCTGTGGGGGCGGGGCCTGAGGGAACAATGGCCCTTGCTCTGCTCTCTGCAATCCCTGGCTACTCACAAGCAAGTTGGGACCTTCTGTGCTGGCTCCGGGTTGGGTGGGTGGGTCTCTCCAATGAACTCTCCTATGAGGCTGGGAGTTCCTCCTGCCACCACCTCAACCCCCGCAGGTGTCTTCAATCAGTGGTTTGAGGCCTTATTTCCCCGCGATGGAGGGTTGTGTGGTTTTCTCTGCTCCCCAGCTTTTTCTCCCAGTTTATCTGCACACGAATGAGGGACGGCCCAGTCCACCAGTCTTGGCCCTGCTGGGTCTGGGTGGGCCAGCTGCGGGTTTCACTGAGTGCACCTCGTTTTGGCCTAGCACATCCCGGGCAGCAGCAGCGTTGCTGATACCGCTCCACAAACTGCTGTCTTGCTACTTGCTCACTCTTCGCCCGGCTCCGCCCAGCTTACCAGTCTGGAAGAACATGTCTTTTTTAACTCCTTGGTTGTGGGACTTCCACTCGGTTCGATTTTCTGTCAGATCTCGCTGTTTTTGTTTTTTATATTGCTGTTTTTCCTCTTTTGGTTGTGTGAGGAGGCACATATATCTATGTATGCCTCCATATTGGCCGGAAGTTCTCCATACTGTCTCTTTAAAAAATGTTTTTACTATTGTTGATCAGTTACAGTTGTTCCTATTTCCCCCCATTACTCTCTCCTGCCCTACCCATCCCCAACTTCCACTTTCAATCCTCCCCCCTTATTATCTGTGTCCATGGGTCCTTTATACATGTTCCTTGTCTTGACCCTTCCCCTTCTTTTCCCCATTATCCCCCTCCCCATTCCCCTCTGGTCACTGTCAGTCTGTTCCTTGTTTCCATGTCTCTGGTTCTATTTTACTCTCTTGTTTGTTTTATTGATTAGGTTCCACTTATAGGTGAGATCATATGGTATTTGTCTTTCACCTCCTGGCTTATTTCACTTAGCATAATACTCTCCAGTTCCATCCATGTTGTCATGAAGTGTAAGGGTTCCTTCTTTCTTTCTGCTGCTCAGTATTCCATTGTGTAAATGTACCACAGTTTTCTGATCCAGTCATTTACTGATGTCATATTGTCTCTTAAAATTAATTTCAGAAGGAGTAAATTAATATTCTAATTTTGGATTTCATTGGTTGCCTTTCTTAGCTCCAGATTTTTTATCAATTTTAAAATTTGAGCAGATGAGCCCATTTGGGGTCAGAGTGATTGTCTCTCTTTCTCTCTGGTCAGTAGTCTTGCAGGCATTTGAAACTGCCTCCCTATAATTCTAGTTCTAAGTCTAATTTTATGATGGCATTTTAGGCTTTGGCTATATGATTATTTTAGAGACATTGAGATCCAGTATTTGAGTCAGTGGGTTGCTTAACTCAGTTTCACATCAGGCTGTGTTTTTGCAATTTTACTTTACGGAGACCACAGCTTTCTATAAACCATAGCTCAGAGATAAAATTGGAAATTTTTTTCTATCCTCTTAATGTCTGAATATATGCCCCCCCTCCCCACACACAGCAAATCCCTAGCCTCAAGCAGTGAGCCTAGTTTTTGTCACTCATCTTGCATGGAACACTTATGTCCCATTATTCTGTGACTGCCACTTTTAGTTTTTAGCTCTGGAGGACAGCAGGTGCTCTTTTTCAAATCCCCTTCCCAATTTACACTTATGTTCTGTTTCTGAATATAACAACATAATTATTATCTTCAACCCCAATTTTCAGTTGAGGATATTAAAATATTAAGATGAAATGTGTTGTCTAAAGCCACATGGTTAATGAGTGAAACTGCTGAGACTCAAATCTAGTTTTCCTGGCTTCAAATTCCATATTATTTTTAGTGACTCCAAACAGTCTTTCTGTTAGCTTTTATTTTTTCCATTTGGTATTTTTCTAAACTTCTATTGATTTTGGACTTTCTTTTCTAATTTAGACTATAAATGAATGAGAGCACTTTTCCTCTTTAAAGGCGTCATGGCTTGATGGAAGGGATGTTGGCCTGTAAGTGAAATTACCTGGGTTCTATTCTTAGCTAGGAAATTAGTTAAGTCTCTGGGCCTCAGTTTTCTCTTCTCGAACGTTAATTAAGTGGTTTGGCTGAGATGAACTCTAGGTTCCCATTCAGCTCCAACAGTCTTGGAGTGCACGTTTTTTCTGCTCCATTCTCAACAAGCTTTGGTTGCTGATTGAATATCACTTACATTTTTAAGATAATTATATATTAAGTATTATTTGTTATAGACACTGTTCTTTACAAAAAAAGACACTTCATAACAAAACAGAATGGGTTCATTACCACGAAGAGCTGATTAGTAAGTGGTTAAACGGTTCTGTATAAAAATTTTCTGTTAAGTTCTGGACTTGTTTTTTGTATATATGTATGTATGTTTATGTATGTATATATACATATATATATAGACACACACACAAACAATTGTTTATTCTATTATGGTTATTCTAATTATTTTCCCTTTGCCACCCCCTCCACCCAACTCATCCTTCTCTTCCACCGTCAGTCTTCTCTCTGTTGTCCGTGCTCATGAGTCATTCACACATGTTCTTTAAATAGTCCCTTCCCTTTCTTTCCTTCATTCCCCCACCCTCCTCCCTCCCTACAGCTATCAGTCTGTTCGATTTCCACGTCTTTTGTTTTATTTTTCTTGTTGGCTTATTTTGTTCATTAGATTCCAGTTATAAGTGAGGTCTTTTGATAACTGGCTTATTTCACTTAGCACAATAGTCTCCAGCTCCATCCATGCTTTTGGAAAAGGTAGGAATTCTTTCTTTCTTTTTTCTGCATAGTATTCCATTGTGTGAATATACCCATTTTTCAATCCACTAATCTACTGATGGGCACTTGGGCTGTTTCCAACACTTGAGTATTGTAAATAGCACATGAACATAGGGGTAGGTAAGTTATTTTCAGCTGGCATTGCAGGGCTCTTAGGGTATACTCCCAGCAGTGGGATTGCTGAGTTATAAAGTATTTCAATTTTTAATTTTTTGAGGAAATTCCATATTGTTTTCTGCATAGGAGCTGGAGTCATGGAGGAGATATAATCATGCCTGGAGACTACATAGAAAGCAGAGAAAAAGAAAAAATACTGGCTCTTCTTCTTCTTCTTGAATAATTTCCCATACATTCTGCAGGTCAAATCTACCTAAAAGCTAGAGGGCCAGAGAAACTAGTTCCATCATAGTGATACAGAGAGAGAGATCAAGGGCAGAGAAGAGATGGAACTGAGAGAAAACTGGTAATTTACAGGAAGACATTCTTAAAGAAAGAATAACATGGGCTGGGTCTTGAAGGATACGTTGAGTTTTAAGACTTGAAGGGGCAAAAATAAAACATTTGTGAAAAACAAATATGAGACATATTTGTGGCAGTGTAGGGAGGCCAGTCTGGGTCAATCAGGAAGAACATGTTGAATAGTCCTGGGATTAAACTAGTCAAATGGGGTTAGATCATGACAGGGTGTGCTTTGAAAGCCAGAGAGCTAAAGAATTGTTAAGCAAAAAAAGAATCATTGAAGACATTTGTGTAGAAGAGTGACATGATAAAAATGGTGTTGAAAGAAGAATTTCTAGCAGGGGCAGCAGGTTGGATTGGAGTGAGAAGAAACCAGGGACAGGGAAGTTACAAAGGAAGTCACTGCAATAATTCACACGTGGACCAGGAAGTCTTATCAAGGTCATGGCAGCGGGTGTGGAGAAGAACAAACAGATTAAGTGTTCAGCAAAATTTTCAAATGATAAGAAGTGAAGATGAAGAACAAATTAAAATTGATGCCAATTTTCAACCTGGATAACAGGAATAATAACTGTAATTGAGATGAGCTAGTGAGAGATGTTTAGTTCCTCTTTAGATGAGTTGTATTTGAGAAAAAGGCAAGACATGAGAAGACAAACCTGAGAAGACAATAACAACATATTTCTGGAACATGGTTGAAAGAACAGAAATGGAGATGCGAATGAGGAAGAATGCACAAGAGTGGGACTGTTGTGACAGCAAAGGGCTGGCCTTGGCAAGTGTCACTGAAGAGGCAAGAGGCGAAAGGAAGAAGGGGAGTCCATGAAGGGAACAGAGTGCAATTAGAAGGTAGACAGGCAGGTAGAAACATAGAATGGAAAGTGAAAAGACAAGTCAGCATGTTGGGGAGCCAATATTGTGCAGGGACAGAAAATATGGCTCAATTGGCAAGGTCCGCTCACATAATGGGCAACCCAAAATCTGTGCTTTAATGAAAGAAAAGAAGGGAAAAAAAGGTTTGGTTTAAAATGTTAAATGATATAGAAATATTGATGAAAATACAGACAAAGAAACCACCTCCCTAGTTTCACTCTGTACAATTTAGTAACAAAGATTATCCCTCTATTCTCAAGTTTTCTTAAAATGGAATGGTGTTATTTCTTTTCATTAAAAAAAAATCCAACACATGCATACACCCACTCAGTATAGCTATCTTCTCTTCTACTGTTTCTTTCCTTGTGAAAACAGTATGTCACAGTTTATGTCATGTTCTAGCATGTTAACGGTGTTAACATTTTTTAGGTGTCCTTGTCTATAATTCCATAGTGATGAAACTCTTTCAGTAGAATTATTTATCTGTTGTGGAGGTTGGAATTGGCTTGGAAGTCATTCGCCTGGAAGTCATCTAGGTTCAACTCATCACTCTGTTGAGATCAAAAGAAATTTAGGATTGTATTAAACTTATTTATAAAAAGTTGGGTTCCATTTGATGATAAACTATCCATCTGGCCTCAACTCAGTGCCAGCAGCAGACCATGTATCTGTCTCCCCAGGGAGGAGTGTGTTAGTGATGAGTGACAAGAGGGGGACACACAAGGTGAAAACATGAGAGGGCACATCTTCTCATATGTGGAAAGGTGCTGGGAACAAGTGGTTGACCCAAAAAGTATGTGTACTGGAAAGGCAAGCTATTTAATGAAAAGACCTGGGTCCTTGCCTGTCCAGGCCATCCCTGGCTGCGTTATTTGGGACAGATCATTAATTAATCTGGGCCTTACATGGACTTTGGGAAGATTAACCAAGAGAACATAAATGTGTGGAACATGGAGTGTGTACACATTTTCTTTTCTTTAATATACTTCATCCAGGAAGACCAAAACCTAGAAGCCCATTAGACTTCCTGACAGAAGGCCAGACTGTTAACAGTTGGTGAAGTCTGTTGCCTAACTCCTCAAGGCTTTATCTGTATGCATCCCTGTTAATGGAGTTTCTATAACTGATTGCAAGTCCAGTGCAAGACTGCGACATTTTATACTTGAGCAACAGAGACAGGTACTCTCAGGTGCCCTGCTGTTCACAGTGATTTGGTTGGACTGATTTTGTTCCAAGCTTTACAATTTCCCTTGAATATTTTCGAACTCAGAGAGGTAATTCCAGTAGTTAGAACTTTTATAAATGCAGTTGTAGTAGCCATTAATTGTGTGACTGGCACTTAAAAAGTCCAGAAAATTATTTGTCAGCACATCAGAATATTTGACTGCTTATAGTATCCCTGCTGCCCTGTTGTATTTACACACACACACACACACACATACACACACACACACACACACACAGAGCAGATATTTACCTGTCTTTATGTTCAGTCCTATGCATAGATGGGGAAAGAGAGATGATGTTTGGGTGGGGACAGAGCCTGGGAAAAAGAAAGAAAAGAAACAGAAGATGGCCCAGCTCATTCTTATATTTTTCCATTGACTGGGTTTGAGTGCCTATAATTAGTGTGGGCTGGAGAGGGGCCCTGGTGGAGGCTGACGGATCTGTTTAAAAAATATTTTGTGAGATTCTTGGCATAAGCAGAGCCACTGAAGTCCAGGTGACTAAGGGTGGTACTGAGCTGGGGAGGAGGCACTTCTAACTGGTGCTGCCTGGACACAATCATAGACATGGGGACAGAGTCCTGGAAATTGTTATGTATCTGGCTTGGACATCAGGTTCTGACGAGGGCTGGAGCAGCAGCAGTGGGGCTTCTCCTTGCGGGTGTGTAAGCAGCAGATCTAGCGGATCCCAGAAAAGAAGAGGGAAGGCCAGGGTAGGTGCCTCATTGTCACTCTAGCTGGTTGACTAGTTCACGGGCCAGGTGCCTGGTCTGACCAAGGACCCTCAGGAACAGCTGGAGTGGAAGTCAGGAGGCTCACATTTTCCTGTCAGCTTTGCCACAGACGTTGCTCTGTTGCCTTGGACAAGCCATCTTCCCTCTCCAAACCTACTATATGTTCCAGTTTGTGAAAAGAGGGTTTAGATTTGATCTGAAAGATCCCCCCTAGGTCCAATATTATTCATCTCCTAAATTTATGATTCTGTTGTCAGTTAGTTAAACAAATATTTTCAAAATGTCTATGTCAAGTTTCTATTGATAGATTCTAGACATGAAATTATAATGATGTCATTACTTGTGAAGGTTGGCAGGTCCAACTTCAAATCCTACTTTTATCATTCACTGGCAATGTGACTTTCAACAAAGTTCTTCAGCTTCCTCAGCTTCCTCATCTCTATAGTGAGGATAGTAACTCCTCCTGTCAGGGTCATTACAGAACAACATACAATGCATTGGGCATATAGTACATGCTTAGTGACTGGTGCCCACTATTATTGTATTATTCATTAAATATACTAATAACAGATGATATCAATCTAAAAGTAAAATATACACTTAAAATTCATATGCTCACTTAATCATCAGCACGACTGAGATATAAAACATGTTTGTCACCCCCAAAATCCCTTGTGCCACTTTCTGTACAGTGTATCCTCCATTGTCCACTCTCGAACCCTCTCCAGCCCCAGGCAGTCATTGATGTGCTTTCTGTCACTATGGATTAGATTTGTCTTTTCTAGACTTACATAGAAATGGAATCAGGCAGCATGCAGTCTTTTATGACACATGCACATTTGAACATATTTTGCTATTATTATCTAAAGTTACTCAATGCCTCTATTCTTCCCTAAATGAGACAAGAACATGAGTAGTTTTTCTTTCTCTTACATTCTCTTTTCCATCTATTACCTGCCATTTTGACATTATCTGGGATTTTAGTTATAAATATTTAGTTATAAATATTTTAATATTTGGCATCAAGAGTTATTTAAACCTACTCTAGGTTTTCTACTTCATTTGCTCATCACTCTTTCTTATATCTTATAGATGATTTATTCTTTGATTTATTATCTTCATGATACACACAATTCTTTCACATACCTTCATTCCCCAAACTCCTCTGCCCAAGCCAGGCATGAGGATGGTAACTTTTCTGAATTTTTGCAAACCTAAGTGCATCTTTATTTTGCTTTCTTATTTCATTGATAGTTTATATGCTAAGTATAGGATTCTAAGGAAGTTATGTTTTCTTTCATTTTCTCCTGTCTAGTTTTGCCAGTGAAAGCTCAGAATGTAGCATTAAAAGTGACTATCTCAACCGGGGCTTTTGACTAATTTTCAATTTAACTGAATTTATTACTGCTTTTTGGTCCGCCAATTATTTCTTTCAATAATCAAAATTTCAAATGCCAAGGCCTGTAGCACAGTGTTTCACAAACACTGTGGGCATAAAAATCACCTGTGGATCTTGTAAAAACAAAGGTTTTGTTTTAGTCATTCTGGAGCCTGAAATACCGCATTTCTAACAAGCTCCCAGGTCGTGGTTGTGTGGACCACACTTTGAGAATAAAGCTCTAGCTGCTACCTCTTCATGGGTATGAGAGCATCTTTAATCTTTATGAAGATATTAATTCTGAATCTTAAATGTCTTCCTCTGCATCCTCTATTCACTCTGTTTCTTGAGTGTTAATACTTGTATTTGTTAAGGTTGTATCTTCTCACTTTTGGCATTGGTTTTCTCAAAAAATGTTTTTCCTTTCTTTTCTTTTTCTTTTATTTTCCCTTCTTTTGGAATTCTTGGTTATAGAGCTAACTGCTGCATATCTGCCACTGTGACTGGGCCAGGAGCAGGTACGCTGCTCAGAGGAGCGCGCCGTCACTTGAGCAATAGGCATGGAGGTTCTCCATCTTTTCCCCCTAACTTCATAGCTGACGTTGCTTGCTTTTAGCTTCTGGGAGAAACCACTGCTCCCAACTGTTTAGTGCAAGCTGGAGGAAGGCTTGATCAGCAGACCTATATTTACCATGATGATAGAAACAATGAAAGAACATTTTTTTGAGTGCCTAGGACACTGTTGTAAGTATGATGTATATCGACTCATTAATGGATGGAACTTGTCAAACTTTGAAAATCCAAACAAAAACAACTCTTCCTTTCTGTGTTTTTAGTGCATTCTAACTTACATTGAGAAGCACAGTTTATCCCAATCATATCCTCTTTTCTTTCAACTTTATTCTAATCATATCCTTTTTTCTACCTCAACTTTTAATCAATTGTTCATTTTAATTTTCTCACTCAAAATATGGCCTCTGAACAACCTGAGCTCATACTATGTGCTTAGTCCAGGGTCAAGCCTTGGGACACAAAGATAATTGCATCAAGTCCCTGAGTTCAGGGGCCATCAGAATTCTGCGGGGAAGTAGATTGGGAAATAGAGTACATGTTATGTGTGTTAGAACAGGAATATGTAAAGGTATCTTATAAGATAAGTGGAGAGGGGCCTCACGCCACCCAAGTACAGTATAGGTAGCCTCTATGTGGACCTCACAAGAAGAAGAGATGTTTCACAGCATCATTAGTCCTTTCTTATAATTTCTGAAATACTCCATAACTGACCCCTCCTTTTGCTCCTCATTCCACAACCCTACTAAATTCCCCATTTGTAAAGCTTTGTTTATAAACAACACGATCTATTCAAAGCACTCTGAGGTCACCCTTTAAATGGTGCTTAAGAAGTCTTGGGTTGCCAGGACTGCTTCAAGTCCTCAGGTCTGGAGTTTGACTTGCTATTTATCCTGCAGAAATCCTTCCACTTCCTCAGTGATTCCCACTTGCATCCTAAGTTTTCATCATTTGTTCTGATAAAGCTCTGTGAGTTATGACACCAAAGTTTATCCAGCCATAATTAATTTCCTCATGGTGTCACTTGCCTCAGCAGCCAATCCCCAAAAGGGAAAGTGTTTCAGAGGTGGTATTTTTAAAGATGATTGGTAGGGCTGAATCTCTGCATGTCAATGTTGATAGGGGTGGTGAGAAACTACCTAATTCCCTTGTTTTAGGGGTGATAATCTCCTTGTTGTCATCCATCACTGAGGCCTTCCGCTTTGCTCTGGTTGAGGTGGGGAGCAGACCCATCCATCCTGGAGAAGAATAGTGCTCAACCTTAGAAAATGATTGGCGTTAGTTTTGCAGATGTTCCCTCATTTCAGGGCATCATATCAGTCTTGTGTCATGTGTATTGATTGCAGCCTTTCCTACAGAGATTCTGGTTCACGACTAGGATGCCAATGGAATTCTTTTGTCTCTTGCCTGTTGAGAGCAGGAAATGAGAGAGGCTGTGTGAAGGTGGCAGAGACTAGATCTGCAGTGGCCACTGTCTCATTTCTTTTGGGTAACTACAAGGCTCTGCCTGCGGGAAACAGGACACATTTTACCTTTTGATTACTAGTCCAAGAGAGGCTGTCTGCCAGTGGCAGCTTTGGGTACCAGTGACATGATTTCCAGTGGTGGGGAAGTGGGGAGCAGTGGGCAGTCATATACCAGAACAGAGATACTGTGTGGCTTATTCAAAATTGAGTCTTGAAAATGACCAACTGGTATATGAAAAGATGTTCAACATCACTAATCATGAGAATGCAAACCAAAACCACAGTTAGATATCACCTCCCACTTGTTAAGATGGCTATTAGCAAAAGATAAGAAACTAGTATTGGTGAGCCTGTGAAGAAAAGGGAATCCTTGTGTCCTGTTGCTGCGAATGTAAATTGGGGCACACACTCTGGTAAACCATATGGGAGGTTCCTCAAAAAAAAAAAATAGAACTACCATATGACCCAGCAATTCCACTTCTGGGTGTACATCTAACGGATACAATACCTGTACCCCCCATGATCATTTGCAATGTTATTCACAACAGACAAGATATGGAAACAACCTAAATGTTCATTAATGGGCAAATGGATAAAGAAAATGTTATATATATATTTTTTATATTTATATACACATATATGAATATATGCACATACATATTTATATATTTATATATACATATACGTATGTGTATGTGTATATATATAATAATCCCTTAATGGATTACAGTGAATATATATGTATATGTGTGTATACACATGTATATGTATATATATATATATATATATATATATATATATATAATGGATTATTATTCAGCTATAAAGAGAAAAAAATCCTGCCATTTACAACATGGATGGATGTTGGGGACATTATGCTAAGTGAAATAAGTGATACAGAGAAAGACACATATTGTATATTCTCCCTTCAATGTGACATTTAAAAACATCTAACTCAATAGAGAATACAGTGGTGGTTGCCAGGGACTGAGGGTGGGACAGATGGGGGGATGCTGGTCAAAGGGCATAAACTTCCAGGTACGAGAGAATTAGCACAGCATGGTGACTGTAACGCGCCTGTATTATCTACTTGAAAGTTGTATAGGAGTAGATCTTAAATTCTCATCACACGCAAAGAAAGGTAATTATGTGAGGGAATGGAGGTATAACAAAGCTTATTGTGGTAATCATAGTATGTACATGTACAAACATCACATGGTGCACAAACTTACATACGTTATATGTCAATCAAAGTGAGAAAATTGGGTCTGGCAGCACATCTCTTCCTCACCCAGGCATTCAGAGTAGCTCATCCGATGTTTATGTCATGTCACGGCTGTGACAGGCATTGTGCTGGGTGTAGGGGATCCAGAGACGTAGACAGACTCACAGCCCTTGAGGAGCTTTGCAATTCATGAGTGAGTGTTCTGTATCTAATCAGTCTTCATCCTTTCAGCCTCCTGAAGCATTCCATCTTCTCCACACCCTCTCAAAAGCCTCTGCATCCTTTAGAGGGAGATCCTCTCTGTGCTTTGCACTCAGGGTAGCACTATGCTCGCTCAGTCATGGCCACAGGGATCTCTCTCCCCTGAACTCCTTGTTCAAGAGACCGTGAAGATAGGTGCAGTCTTTTTTCATTTCCGCATCCTCATGGCTCCTGTCAGGGAGTGTGAGTTCAGAAGAAATGGTTTCAATGATGAACCTCAAGGCTTGTGCCTGCCATCCCTTTATTCATTCAGTGTTCTTCCCAAGTTGGGGCAAGGCCTGACCTCGGAAGGAATTGTCTGGTGAAGGAGATACCGCAGCCGGGAGAAGAGAGTTTGGTCAGGGCCCCGCTCTGCCTCTAACTTGCACTTGGTGTGAATCATCTCACTTTCCCTGGCCTCTATCATCTTTATCTACAAAATTTTCTCACATATACTGTGGGGAGAAGGGGATGATAAGAATAGCTAAGCCCACCCAGGACTTCTTTATCATTCCTTTCACACATAGATTCATCTGGCAAACATTTATGGAGCTCCAATGGTATAAGAAGCTTCTCCTATGAGGCTTTATCTCAGTGGTACCTAATGGAATGCTTGCTCTCCACTCAATATACCTTCAGCTCTCCATCCCTGGGCTTTGCCCTCCTCTTGGCAGGTGCAAACTCCATCCCATCTCCTCTGCTTCTCTTTTGGTTTTGTTTCCTGAATGCTCAGTTTTTATTCAGACTTCTCAACTGTTACTACCTCTGTAAAGATTTTTCTAGCTCTCTTTCCCCCAACCAAAGTGGAACAGTTCATTTCTTCTCTGCAATGGCCTTCCTATGCACGTGCAGCTAGTGACCTGCAAGCCTTATCTTCCTAGCGGCCTGGGAGGTCTGCGGGACCTCCCACAGTACTTAGCACTTGTTTTCTATTTTATTCAATCTGTAATATTTTGTTTAGTTAGAGTAGACACAGAAAATTCTGCCTTATACATATATGTAAATATATATACATATTAATAGTTGGAAAAGGGTGAAATATTTTAATGGTGTTTTCAGATAATTTAAACATTTTTCTTTGCTACTACATCAAAACTCAATACATGGTAGTTTCTTAAAGTTTAGGTGCATTGTGAAATCTGGAACCATATTAATAAACATTTTCTGCTCAGTCATATTAAAATCCACTAGTGTATCTTACATGTTAAGTGGATATTTTTCCAAAGTATGGTTTTGTAACACCATGCATTGATCATTTGGAACATATTAGTCCATTGACTTACACAAATATTTCAAATGGTGACACATTTCATTCCAAAATTAAAATAATCACATCTGTCAGTATCACCACCAATGTAATTGGGAAAGTTTTATGTATTGAGAAACAGGGAAACTTATGGTGGCAGATACATATTTTCCAACATTCTCATTTTTTTTTTATCAAAAGCTTGAATTTATGATTGGCAAAAGGTATCCTCAATTGTGCCCGTAAAGTGGCAGCCTCACATCATTCATTATTAAGGAAGCGTCTGCTCAATACACAGGTTGAAACAACCAGAGTTTGTCAGTCATTCTTCCAGGTAGAAGCAGAAAAAGTGATTGATGTTCCTTACTTCTCAGTTGCAAAACTACTTCCCCTTGAAGCAACCATTAAGTAAACAGCAGATTTGCTTTATGCGTATTTGCTATTTTGTCATGGAATAGAGAAAGATGTGGACAACTGTAATTGAACAATAAAAAAAGGAGAAAGAGATGTGTACTCAGGTTTCTAAACTTAATAAAATAAATAATTTTAACAGCTTCTTTAAGGGCATTCTTAAATGAAGTTTACTTACTTTAAAACTGTTGATCATGGTGGAAAAGATAACAATGACCAGGGGTCCAATTGGGTTTTAATGGCTTAAACATGTGATGAGGCACCCAAAAGTTCATAATACACACTGTGGTTTTGGTACCATTGGGTCAAATGTTAATACAGTGAAAATGGCAAATACCAGCATTACGGTGGAAGCAATTTTGACCTTGTGAACCCCCTCAAAGTGTCTCAGAGACCCAGGGATCCTTGGATAATACTCTGAGAACCACTGATCTGCAGGATTGATTTCTGTATTTCTTTTCCTTAATATGTCCATTCTTACTAAGGATGAAAAAACCCGTTGGTGCTACTTCTACACTGAACATTTGGCGAGAATAACAAAATATTTTTCTTGATTTCACTACTTTCTGCAACTTCATTCTTTGCCCTGTTTAAACATTCTATCTTTTTTTTTTTAAATCCTCACTCAAGGATATGTTTATTGATTTTAGAGAGAGAGAGGTAGGGGGAGAGAGGCAACTGGTCGATGTGAGAGAGAAACATGCATCAGTTGCCTCCCACACGTGCCCCTACTGGGGATGGAGCCCAGAACCTGTTGGTGCATGGCACCATGCTCCAACCAACTGAGCCACCAGGCCAGGACTGAACATTCTATCTTTTAATGCAGTAGAAGCCAGTAACCTATTGAGAGAATCACAAAGCTAAGATTGATCAATTCATTGGCTGCATAAAGAAAGAAGAAATGAGAGTGGGGTGAGGAAAACAGGAGAGGAAACAAGGTTTGAAAACAAAAAAGAATATGAGAATGAAAAATAGAAAAACTAAGGAGAGAAATCAGGAAGGGGAAAAATGAAGACAAAAGAGACTACAAGAGTAAAGAAAATAAGAAAAAGGAAAGAGGGGCTCCAGGGGTGAGAGAGGATGATACATTCTGTTAGAAAATCTCTGAGTCAGGAGACCTGGGCTCAGCAGGACCACATCTAGCCTTGATCTCTGCAAAAGTCAATATCCTTTCTGAGTCTCATGTTTTTTCTTCTGCAAAATGAGAAGGGAAGTGATGGTACCAGCAGCAGACAAGAATATCCACAGATGGCTCCCGGAGTCCCTGCACTTTCAAAATTATAAGCAAAATCTTGTGTGTCCCTAGATTTTTTTTTTTTTTTCTGGCAGGGAATGTGTTGTTTTCATCAGTCACTCAAATGTCTCTTTACCAAACTGAATGAAGAACCACTGACTTGGGTGGTTTACGATCTTTTCTAACTCTAAAACTTTATGATTCTTGCATGGAAGAAGACCTTGTAAACTGATACTAAAATCATTTTCTAGCCTCCAAGTTTCACTCTCATTGTTTTTGACTCAGAAAATTCAACATGAAGTTTGTGGCCTATAATGATTGTTTTTTCCTCCTAGGTAGGAAAAAATAAATAAAAGGAGCAGCAATGTTAGGGAGTCCTGCTGAACCCTGACCCACTGCAGTGCCAGGGAGCAGGTGGGGCAGGTGGGAAATCAGTCCCTGGGGCCACTGAGCACAGCTGTATGGTGTGCATGTAAAGAGAAAGGGCTTCCTGTGTGTGCCAGAGCTGCAGCTCCTTTGCTTTCAGCTTGTTGACTTGGTCCCAGGGAAGGAGCAAAGCTGGCCAAGTCCTATGAATGGCCAGCAGTGGAAAACCAGTGCTGCTGTCTGCTGGCAGACAGGGCGTCCGACGCCACACTTGGTCAGCTCCCCCCAAATGGCGTTCCTTCCCCGGCCATGGCTGGCTTTGGCAGGCGCTACCAGGCCTAAGAATGCAGGAAGTTTTGGGTCACGGTGACATCTAATGCTGATGCCAGATGAAATATGCCCTGGAGCCTCTCCAGGGTCACATGGGGTGTGTAGCAAGAGAAGGCAAGGCTGCTCTTGCACTGACAAAGTGGATTTTGGCTCCACAATGGCCCCTGGGGGAGGAGGAGAGGGTGGGACTGGGAAGAGGGAGGGAGGAGGCAAGGCAGGGCATGAGAGTGGACAATAAGGAGAATCAGTCTTGCTTTTTTAGAATCCCCTTTAGTCTTTCAGGAAGCCACTTGCTCCTGGAGATGGAGGCATGTCCCCAAATCTGCGGCACAGAAATGCTGGGAAAGGTCTCTGTGTGTTGCAGGTTGGGTATGTTTCTGGCTCGGTACGTAGTTGGGCCTCAGAGTTGGATAAATGCTGTATAACAAATGTGGCTTGACTTGATGTTCCCTCAGTAGTTCAACAGCTCAAAATTGGAAAAAAAGCAATAGTAGACAATGGATGCTCAGGGTTCTGCTACCTTTAGTCTCTGGGAAAATAAGGCCTTTGCTGTTTCCTTCTTGCTGAAATCCCACTTCACCTTGTTCTTACGTGTTGGGTTATCTAGTCCCATTCTTATGAATCCCAGACTCCTAGAGGAGGCTCAGCTGTAACCAAATAAAGCCTCTACCAGAAGACCAATGATGGACACCTATCTTCTGTCTCACATCGATCAATGGTGCCCTAAAACAATCTCTGTGCCTTGGTCTGAGCAGAGGGAAGGGGCTTGGCTACTTTTGCTTTCAAGAATTAGGAACAGAGACCTAAAATGGAAACAGCTGAGAAGCAAGAAGCCAAGTCAAAAACCAGACCCAGCTGGAGGAGGTCAGGCCCGATAAGCGGGCTGACCACAGGCTTGAAAAAGAGGTCAGGCCCCAGGGGCTGAGCTTGAGCGGTGAGGAGTGTTTTTGCCAGGGGAAGATGATGGCCTGTGAGGTAAATGGGCTCTGTTCCTCTATCCCACACCCGGTTTAGGTTAGCTTGGGGAGGCCTTGCCGGGTTCCCCTCCATTCTCTACTGAAGGCTGAACTACTTAGGCTTAGCAGAATGGAGATAGGAAGGGTATGTCTGAGAGTCTAGAGAAGAGGTCTCTTTGGGGAAGAAGAAACATCCTTGGAAGGCCAGCTCCATTCTGACCTCCTTTAAGAACCCTTGCCAAATTGCTCCTCATGGGTCTTAGCTCCACCTCTCTACCTTACATCATTGACTTCATATTTTATTTCGAGTAGGCATCACTAACTTTTGTACAATAAATTACATGTTAATGGTAGTGACTAATATTTATATTGTGTATCTTCACTAACAAAATCCATTGCTTTTGCAAATATTAACTCAATTGTTCTTTCTCCATAATGACCCTGAGAAATAGCTGGAAGAGTTACCGATAGTCTGCTTTGTATACAGCCAAATAGGCAGATAAAGCACACACTTTGATTCCATCAGGGAAGGCTTCGAATATAAGCTTTATCATTGGCTGACTGTGAGCTGGGGTGGCTTGCTTGGCCAGTTCCAGCAACAGTTGGGGGCACCAGGAGAGCTCTGTGCCCTCTTATTTGTCAGCATAGTCACTGTAGCTTCCACCATGAACTACATTTTTTGGTAAAAGGAAAAAGATTATTTTGGCAGCATCATATTTTGTCCAACATACTGTTTGAAATCCTGAGCAAATGCTGTGGATTTCCAGAATCAAAACAACTTCATTAAAAAGTTTCTTTTGGACATTTGAAGGCAGCAACCTCCGCCGGGCTTCCCATCACGGCTCTCCTTGGCAACCACACCTTTGGGTCCTTACCGCTCCTCTAGTCACATCCTTGTTCTGCTTTGATTTCTCTTTCCTTTCCCTTCTGAGGACCACCCCTTCCAACCCTTTGCAGTGCACCCTGGGAGATTTCCTGTTCATGCCCACAAAGTCTCTCATTTTCTTAGTCTTTCTATAGAGTTTTTTTCCCTATCCTCTGCCCTTACTGAAACCTGGTGTCCTCAGGGGATATCAGTTTTCTGAAGGCTCCTTTACATGGACTCCCAAAACACTTTTTTTTTAACCATCTTATCTGTTTTCATTTACTTACTTTTGTTTTCATTTTTATTGAGAAATAATTGAAACATAATACTGTATAAGTTTAAGGCATACATCACGATGGTTTGATTTACATGTATTATGAAATGAGTACCACAGTGGGTTTAGTTAACATCCATCATTCATATAGATAAAGTACTGTAAAAAGAAAAGAATAAAAACATTCTCCTTATGGAGAGAAGAACTCTTAGGATCTACTTCTTAACTTTCCTATATAACATGCAGCAATGTTAACTATAGTCATGTTGTAGCACATTACATCCCTTGTACTTATTTATCTTAAAACTGGAATTTTGTACCTTTTGACCACCTTCTTTGAATTAGCCTTTCCCCGACCCACACACCTCTGATAACCACAAATCTGATTTTTTCCTATGAGTTTGGTGTTTTTAAAAATTATATTCTACAGATAAGTGAGATATTATAGTCTCTGTCTTTCTCTGACTTATTTCATTTGGCATAATGCCTTCAAGGTCCATTAATGTTTACTCAAATAGTAGGATTTCCTTGTTTTTTCTTTTTTTTATGGCTGAATAATATTCTATTGTGTATACCATAACACCTTTATCCATTCAACCACTGATAGACATTTAGGTTGTTTTCATGTCTTGGTTTTCATTATGATAAATAATGCTGCTGTGAACATGGGTTTTCAAATATCTTTTTGAATTAGTTTGAGTCATTTCCTTTGGTTATATTTCAGAAATGAAATCTCTGGATTATATGATACCTCTATTTTGAAATTTTGAGGAACTCCTCCACCAATACATTTTTCTTAAGTCTTACCCTGAAGTTAGAGTAATGTGACCTTTTCCATATCTATATACTATTGCTTCCAAATACTATTATTCCTCCAAGTTCCTGTTTCTCTTAAAGAAGAATGGTGTTTGACTATACCATTCGATCCTCCACATTCTACCCCTGCATCCCCACTGTCAAACATCACCCTCTTCATCTCTCTCCACATTTGTTCACACCTTAGGCACATGACATGCTCTTCTCTCTCCTTTCCTAAGTCCTACTGTTGTTCTGTGTGGTCAGTATCCCAAGGACTATCTAATTCCTTGACTTTCGCAAACTTCAGGATTTCATTTTCTGGTCACAAATCGCTATCATTCTATCTCTCACTCCTTTCACGTGTTCCTTGTCTTTGAGACAGCCTGCGCTGTCTGTGTCTACCTTCCCACACCTAACGCTCCTTCTGTTTTCCTGTTCATCCTGTCAGGCCTAGATGGCCATTCTGTTGGTGTCAGAAATCCCTTTCTAGGCCATTGCACATTCTGAATCAACTCCACTCTTCTATTTTTCTCTGATCTGCACTTAGACCACTGGGCCCGTTAGGGAAAATCATGCCACTGCATACATTGGAGCCACTATAAATTCATGGTTCCAACCTCAGTCTGGCTCACAGTGATACCTGTAAGATGTACCTTTAATGTCTCCAAAATTTGATCTTTACAATAGACATTTTACAATTTTCTACAGGCTAAAATACTCTCTCCCATGGCTCTAAGCATTGCATTATATCTGCTACTTCACAGTGGTGTATATATTCTCAGATGAGAATTATAGCTGTGATCATTTCTTATCTTGTCTATACCTGCCTCTACGAAAGAGGTGTCTCTTTGCCTTTCAGGCCAATTTTCCCCCTGAACTCTGGATCTCATCACCTACCTCTTTCTCTCAAGAACTTGGCTCTAGCAGTTCTCTCCTGGTCCTTGTATCTTCAGGGTGAAGGAGATGGGGAAGCCAAGGAAAAGTGAAAGACAATTCTGGAGGTATAGCCAAATTTTTAGAGATGCCGATACCTGGAGGGCAGAAGTGGAACAAGATCTTGCAAAGGATGAGCGGCAAGGAAATGGGTGGCTGGATGATTCACATACACACAGTGGGGGTACGTCCTTACCCCATCCCACTCAGAGTGTTGTAATAATCTACGTCCATACAGGAGTCCTTATGAAACTCCTCTTAAGAGTATAGGCAGGGCTGTGTGTTTTCCATCTTTGAGTCTTCTATGCCTGCCATGGCAAAAAAACAAACAGTACTGGAAGCAAAAAAAAAAAAGGTAAGCTTTAGCAGAAATGATTTTTGGTAGATCCTTGGATAAACACCTGGAATCTAATGAAGAGCTAAATAGCAAGTCCTGGAGAAAGGCACCATGATGGATCAGATACATGACTGCCATAAGAATCTAGTCTCTGGTGTTTTTCACAGTGTCAGCTTCAGTTTGGACTTCCTTCAGCTGGCAAGCATTGTGACCCATCACATCTCCTGAATATTTTATCTTAGAGTTTTCAAGCACTGACTAGACCTTATCTGCTGTTTCCTTAGTCCCAAATCCCCAAGTGCTAAGTCACTTGACCATTACTTGTGATCATGGAATAGAGGTTAGGTAAGAAAATGGAATTTCTGGTGATACATATAAATAGACTGGATAAAGGGAAAGATCTGAAATGGGGAAGTGGTACTGTTCTAAGTGGAAGGGAAGCTGGACAAATAAAGCACTAGGTGTACCCTGGCACAGCTCCTTATAGATGTTGCCTACAGTAGCACACAAGAGACGTTTAATCAATATACATTGATCAATAAATGAATGACTGAGTGAAATGAATAAAGGAGTTAAGTTCTTTGAGAGTCTTCTACTGTAAGAAGGAATAAAATTTATCTGATAGGCTTGTGTTGAGAATAAAGCACTTATGCAGTGCTTAGCAGATAATAAACACTCAGTAAATGCTATCTAAATTTCCAGTACCTTATCTGGGTTGGAAGTGGGAATGGGCTTAGGGGAATTTATCCTAGCAGGTCACTCTTTAAAATTCCATCAGCATGATCTTATAAAACCTCTGTCAGTCTTTCTATCTCCTTTTGTCTTCTAATCACACCTAAAATCAATATAAATAAGGCCCAGGACTCTCCCTTGGCTCACCCTGAGATGCCACATTCCCTAAGAGAAACTTCAGGGTATCACAGAACAAAGTCCTCATTTGCACCAATCAGAGACTATAGTCACATATTTAGAAGGCTAACAGAAACTCAAGGTTAAGAATCCCCGAGCTACTGGATTCATGTTTATTCTTTCATTAGCAAAGCTTCAGCTTACCTGTTTACCAAACTAGCTTACACAACATACACCTGAACTGTTGTTTCTTGCTCTTTCTTGTATGTGCCTTCTTTCCTGGGCCATAATTAATACTCTTGATCTCATATTGAAGTGGTTCTTCTGGCCTGTTACCTTCACCAGAATCCTCTTCAATCTTCAGTAGCTGTTCTGGCTTTATAACTTTCCTACTCCATCCCTATCCACCTCCAGTAATCATGAAACAGCTTTTTCCCAGACCTGGTACTGAACATTCTGCTCAGGAACCCGAGACTCTTACCTTCTATGCCAATTCCTTTACCAAACTGTTTCTTCTAAACCTGTACTGGGCAATGCTAAAGACTTCTAAAGAATGAAAATTTCTCTCTACTGACACATGATTTGTGGAAACCATTTATAGTTTACAAAGCTCCCTATAACATTCTGATGGTAGTGCTTTATTAAGGCCATCCCACTCCTGATCACGGTGCCAGTCTCTTAAGTGATGAGTAGTTTGGGGAGATGAAATTTCTCTTTTACCGAGAATAGTTTCTTATATCTTTCTCTTAAGGAAGCATTGTTCAATGGTGTCTCTCATTGCTGGAAGACATGCAGGGGTGTCCAACCTGCAGCCTGCAGGGCCATGTGGCCCAGGATGGCTGTGAATCACAAAATTGTAAATTTACTTACAACATTATGAGATTTTTTGTGTGATTATGTGTTGCAATGTATTTAATGTGTGGCCCAAGACAACTCTTCTTCCAGTGTGACGTAGAGATGCCAAAAGGCTAGACACCCCTGCTTAGAGGTTGTCTATTACACTGGTCTTGCAAGATGCCTGAACTTCTCGGCATGTCCTCAAGGAGCAATCTGTCTGTACTTACAGTTATAATTTCTTTGTGCCTTCTGGAGAAGTACCTGTTTTTTTTTTTCTTCTGCCAAATTGTATATCTCCTGCTTTTATCCAGTTCTTTCTCACCTATCAAGGAGCATTTTGCTCTCCTGCAATCTTTCACCATAAAATCCTTTCATAACCATGAGAGACAGCTGAAGTCCCTTCTCCTCCATAGGACAGCTTGAGTAGGTATGCGGAACCAAGCCAGTGTCTCCTTCGTTTTCTCCTTTCCAGCACCATGAGTCTTACGACCATCAACTCTTGCTCATATGTTATGGTTTTCAGGCCACTTAGCTCTTCTCAAGATAGATTCTGTTCCATTAATTTTCTTTTTAAAATTCTTAATTTCAACAAGCTGACTCCCTTTGACACCTACAAAATAGAGGATGTCTACAATGTCCTTTAGGCATGATAAATACTAAATATATTGGAATTAGGAATTTGCCTTGGAAATAGAGACATTCTAAATTGAAAACATTAGCTGAAGATAGAAACTAAGTAAAAATTAGTGCACCAGTATTCATCATTGTTCTATTCTCGAAAACACTATGAGGTCATCATTATGGTAACACAAACAAAAACCATCAACGGCCACTCTGGCCTTCTGCTAGTGCCTTGAATATGTCAAGCTTTTGTCACTTCAAGGTCTTTGCTTGTCCTTTTCCCTTTGCCTGGAATTCTCTCTGCAACCTCAAATGTTTGCTTTTCAACTCCTCATGCTTCAAGTCTCTGAGAAACTTTTTCTTAATTTTTTTACCCCCCATCCCAGTCCTCATCTAAATCAGGTCACCCATCATTTTCCAACTTGCTTTTAACTCTCCTTATGGCAAACATCACAATTTTAAATATGTTTATTTGCATGATTATTTAGCACCTGTCTTCTCCACTAGACTGTAAACTCTGGAAAGGTTGCAATTCTGTCTGCTTTGTTTACTGTGAAATTCCCAGCACCTGGCAGAGAGCCTGGTTTATGTTGGAAATTCACATTGTATGTGCTGGATGAATGAATGAATGAATGAATGATTCCTGCAACATACTGTTTTTTCTTCCCTTCTCATATTTATATATAGCTCTGTTGTTTTCAAATGGCTTTCATGCTCCTGTCATTTCAGGCATGGAAGGGTGGTTATTATTGTCTCCATTTCCATGTGATGAAACCGGGGTCCAGGAAAATGAACTAAAACAAATTCACTTGGCTGGTGGCATATGGAGCAGTGATCAGAGCTGAGACTGGATGTTGATTCTTAGTCTCGTGCTCTTTTCATTAGTCATTACAAAATAGTTTCTCTTAGAAATAATTTAATCTCACCTAGAAATAATTTAAATGCACACAATGTAGCTTCTTTTTTCTAAATCTTTGGAAAAACTAGTGTCTGCTACCTGGAAAGATCTAGGTAAAAGACAGTCTCCTGACTTTTTTTGTGCGCGTGTGCGTACACTTTGTTTTTTAGACCAGCTTTAGGTTTACAGCAAAATTGAGTAAAAGATACAGAGATTTTCCATTCTCCCTGTGAGATGCTATAATTTTTATGATTTGATTTCTTCACGTGACCTCCTGTGGGGAAGAACATGAAGGGAGGAGCTCACTGACTTAATCCCATTACTTTTGTTCAAAGAACTTCAGACAGGCTGTACGGAAGGTATACTTATTAAAGGCAGAAAACAATTTCTCCATCTGAACACGTTCAATGTATTTTCCTATGGACCAATTGGTGAACAAAGATGTTAGTTTTTCCCGGTTTGATTCCCAGTCGGGGCACATGCCTGGGTTGCAGGCCAGGTCCCCAATGAGGGCCATGTGAGAGGCAACCATACATACATTGCCCTTTCTCTCTCCTTTCTCCTCTCTCTGAAAATAAATAAATAAAATCTTAAAAAAAAAAAAGTTACTTTTTGTCAAGCTAGTAGCTTAAAAAATTAAAAATTCTCTCTAACGTACCTTTTGCTTCCTAATATGTCTATTATAAATTTTGTGTCTTTTTTTCCTATTGACTTACTTATTGGTCACTAGCTTTGCAATAACATGTAGACTTGAAAGCAAAGCAACATACTTTCCTTATAGGAATTCCACACATTAGCCTTTTCTTTCCTCTGCCAAATCATACTGCTCTTCTTTCATGGTTTCAAATTAGTAAGGTTTCTTGTTCATTTTTCTTCCTTCAGAAAATCACAGAATTCCAGTATAGTCATAACACAATCTCACTTTACAGAAAATTGTTACATCACTTCCAGGATTTTACTGAATGATATATAATTTTAAAATATTCCCTAATATGTTGACTTTCTCTGATTTATATCTCAAGTTACATAATTTCTGAATATAGAAACATGTATTTTCATTTCTCTAGGGTTCAATCCTAGAATCAGACAACCTTTGGTTCATTGGGGTAGACAACTTTTTCACAATGTGGTGTTCTTTTCTCACTTCCTTGAAAAAAAAGAATTTCATAGAATCATAAGGTCTTATGGTGGTGGGAGATTTTATAGGCAACTTAGAGCAACTGGGAGCCTTGGAAGCCCTTCTGAAATATACTCTCCAAGGTCATCTATCCCCTGCTTGAATACTTAGTGTAATGAAGAAGTCACCACCTCACTTCTAATGTATATACCCTGGGATAGACCAGGATGGTTGCCTACCCAAGGAAATGTGGTCCCTCTAAGTCACCAGCAGGATGCTGGCTTGTGAAATGGGGCTTCACTTATGTCTGCACAGTAACTTCCCTGAAAACTGGGCCTCTGGAGAGTGTTCCAGGAAACTGGGGCCAATGTGCAATTGTTTCAACTGTCTGGTGGCAAGGTGGGCTGACTTCATTTGGGGCTGAAGGCTGGGGCGAGCTGACAGCAGGTTTTAGTACATGAAGATTCCTGGCCAGCTGCTTGCTAGAAAGAGAATGTTTTAAGCGGGTTTCGGTTTCCAGATGTCCCCCTCAAAAGTATAGGATTGCCATTGGAGAGGAGGAGAAAAGGAGAATATGTAATATGTGACTTCACTACTCTTTTTCACTGATTATTTTTACTTAACATTTGGCAGCACAGTTTTTATACATTTTATTTTTTAGACTCTTTTTTTCTTCGGAACAACTGTCCAGAATGCTGATAGGCCCACAATTTTTCTTAGTATAATTTTATGCACATTCTTTTTCACTTGTTGGTTCGCACATTATTCCTTACATTCAAAAGTCTCTCTGTTTCTGCATTCTGTAGAATAACATAATTTCATAACACAATTTTAACAGTCAGTAAAATTCAACACTACGGTACCTTGTGAAATGGCATAATTTGCTCAGGTATTTCTATATTCTTGCAGGAAACTGCCATAAAAGTAGCACCATTAAAATTTGGTACCCAAATGAGGTGGGTTGATATTTTAAATATCAACCTGTTTTTTTCTTTCTTCCAATGTTTCCACCTCCCCTACTCCTATCTGTACCCCTGTACTGCAGTTAGCCCTGTGATGAGAAAACTGAGTTGCTGCCTAGACGTTTTACAGCGTAATAACTGTACTCACACCCAGAGTCTTGACATTGAGATACCTTTTAAAATAACCACTCAAGAGTTAAGCTCCTGAAAAGTTAGTGACCTTCACCCTAACCACCTTGTAAGTCTTGTTAAGTCACAGGTGCCTGCCTGCTACCCTGCCCTCTCTCTCCTTCTTGCTTGGGCCCTGGGATGGAGGGCAGCCCTCCACAGCATCTCCGCCTCCTTTGTTGCTTCTGGAATATATAGGTAATAAAGCTTGTGACTCTACTTCCCTTGTGTGGGTGTATCGAACCTGCACCTTCAATAGAAATGACCCTGTGGGATTCACTTTCCCAAATCGTGAGCTGGGATGCTGAGGGAGCTTTCCGCAGACTCCTCAAGGGTGGCTTGTGTCCCTCATTCAGCAGGTCAATCTGCATATCCTTTTTTTCTTTCTTTATTTTTATTGTTGACACTATTACAGTTATCCCCATAATCTGCATATTCTTAATTCAATATACTAGCTCCAGCTTCTTAACACAGCCCTGTATTTGATTGCCTCAGGGGAGGCAGTGAAGGGCTGAATTCAGAAATAGCCTACTTGTCTTTCTGACATTTGTCATGGAAAAGCCTGAGCCCTCAGGGGAATTTTGAGAGTTTTGTGGAGAAGGTAAAAGGTTGGTATTTAAAGGTATAGACAAAATGTTTGGCCAGAAGCAAGCAGAGGGGAGAGCAGAGTATTCCTCTGGGCACTGTGTATGTGTGAGAAGGTTGCGGGGAGGGAGGTGAGAGAGAGAATAAATATGACTCAGAGGGCTCTGTAGTCCAGAGAGAGGGATCCTGACCCCTACTTCCCCGCGGAGCTCATACAGCAGTAACTAGACCCTAAAGAGGAAATGGCTGCCTCATACATGGAATACAACTTGGAAGCTGATATGCAGCAGCCTTGTAGGAAAAATTCCTTTTCCCCAAGAGTGACAGGGAAACCATGGGGAGTTACCAGATGTCTTGGGCCATGAAGCATGGGACAATGGATACAATGGAACTGGTGTGGACCTATGACTATGAGTCATTGCAAATGTGCCTCCCCCTTGCTGCTGCGTATGGAATACTACCTACGGCATAGCTTGGGAGGACCAGGAAAAGTCTTAGGAAGAACTCAGGATAAGTTTGTCCACCAACCCAGCAGAATAGAAACTCAGGGTATAAATATTGCGCTGAATTACAGAAAATAAATGTTTATAGTATGTCTAAGTGTGTGGTCTGAGAGGCATACTTGCTAAATAATCAAGAACAATTTTTCTCACTAAATATAAAAAAATTAAGGAGACCTGCTGGGGTCACTCAGTGGGTTGGAGTGTTGTACTCTAAACTAAGAGTTTGTGGGTTCGATTCCCAATCAGGGAGCATGCCTAGGTTGCAGGTTCAGTCCCTGGTTGGGGCACGTACAAGAGACAACTGATCAATGTGGCTCTCTCACCTCAGTGTTTCTCTCCCTCCTTTCCCCTCTCTCTCAAATCAGTGAGCATGTCCTCGGGTGAGGGTTAAAAAAATTAAGGAACCATTTACATACAGTAAATGCATCTTTTTAATTCACAGTTCTGGAAGTCTGGGCAAACATTTTTTCTGTAACCACAACCACAATCACGATATAGAACAATTCTCTTCCCCAAACTCCCCAGTGCCTCTGCAGTCAATCCCCTGGCGACTATTGATCTGTTTTTGTCCCTTAGCTCTGCCTTTGCAAGATGTCATATAAATGGAATTATATGGTATTGAAGCCTTTTGAGTCTAGTTTCTTTCACTTATAATAGTGCATTTAGATTCATCCAAATTGTGTGTATCAGTAGTTTGTTTCTTTTTTTTTGCTAAGTAGTATTTTACTATAAATATGTTCCATGACTGTTTCCAGTTTTGGGAGATAAAGCTGGGATAAACAGTCATTTGCAGGTTTTTGTGTGAATGTAGATTTTCACTCTACTTAGGTAAGTACCTCAGAGTAGGATTGCTCTGTTGCGGGGTTTGTGCTTAACTTTGTAAGATACTGCCAAGTTCATTTCTAAAGTGGCTATAACAATTTACATTCTTATCAGCACTGTATGAGTTCTTGCGTTCATTTACATTGTCAGTGTTTATTTGTTATTCTGATAGGTATGTAATGGTATTACATTGTGGTTTTAATTTGCATTTATATTTTTGATAAATTATCTGTTCAAATGTTTTGCCCACTTTTAATTTTTTTATTCAATTGTTAAATTTTGAGACTTTTTTAATATATACTGGCTACCAGTTCATAATCAGACATATTTGGACACACTTTTCCGCAGTCTGTGACCCTGTTCATATTATTCTTATCAGGTGGCTTAAAGACCAAAAGGTTTTACATTTGGTAAAGTCCAATAGATCAAATTGTCTTTTATGACCTATGCTTTTGTGTAATATCTAAGAACTCTTTTTCGGTTCAAAAGTTACTACATTTTTTCCCCTTTTTCTTTCGGAAGTTTTACAGTTTTTTACATGTATGTCTGTGGTTCATTTTGAGTTAAGTTTTACAGGATGTAAGGGATCTAGATTATTTTCTGTTGTTGTTTTTGCAGATGGACATATAACTGTTCCACAATATTTGTTGGAAAGGTAACCCTTTCTCTGTTGAGTTGCCTTTGTACCTTCACTGAAACTCAGTAGAGCATGTGTTAAGTCTGTTTTCCAATTCTCTATGTGTTCCACTGAGCTCATGTGTAAACTTTCTCTAACACCAAACTGTTTTGACCATTATAGCTTTATAGTAAATCTGAAAATTAGGAAGAGTAAATTCTTCTAATTTCCTAAAAGATTTGTTTACCATTTTAATTTTTCACCTTGTTTTATTGCCTTTCTCTGTAAATTTTAAAATCAGCTTGTCGATTAAAAAAGTTGCTACTGGAGTTTTGATTGGAATTGTATTGAATCTGCAGATCAGTGTAGGGAAAATTTACATCTTAGCAATGTTGAGTTATCTGATGCATGAATCTAATATATGTCTCTATTTAAGTCTCCTTTGATTTCTTTCATCAGTGTTATATAGTTTTCAGCACAAAGGTCTTGCAGATATTTTGAAGATTTATAAGTATTTCATACTTCTGTGATTGTAAATAATATTTAAAAAATTTTAATTTCTAATTATTCATTGCTAGTATACAGAAATATGCTTGAACATCCATCCTGTACTCTTGCTAAACTTATATATTGGTTTTAGTAGTATTTTGGATACATTTTTGAGATTCTCTCTTTAGACAATTATGTTACCAATAAATAGACTCTTTTATTTCTTCCTTTCCATCCTGTATGACTTTTTCCTTTTCTTATTTTTGCCTGTTGCCTTGGCTTGTGCTTTCAGTACAATGCTGAATGGAAGTTATGAGAAAAGACATTGTCGTCTTACTCCTGGTCTTAGGGGAAAGCATTCAGTGTTTTACCATTAAGCATGGTGTTAGCTTAGCTCTTTTGTAGGTACTCTTTCATCAGGTTGTAGAAGTTCCCTTTCATTCCTCGTTTGCCGAGAGTGTTCATCAAGAACAGGTGTCAGGTTTTGTCAAAAGATTTATCTCTGTCTATTGAGAGTATCTATTGTTTTTTCTTTTTATTCTGTTGGAATGAAGAATCACATTGATTAATATTTAAACGTTAAACCAGCCTCACATGCATGCTTGTGATTAACTCCAGTTGGCCACAATATATTATGCTATTGGATTTTATTTTACAGTATTTAATGGAAATATTTGTATCTGTATTTCCATGTTTATAAGAGATATTGGTATATATCTTTTTCCCTCTTCTTTTTTTTAGGTCTGGTTTTAGTATCAGGGTAATTCATTTTTTAAGAAAAACATATTTATTATTTATTTTTAGAATGGGGGAGACGGAGAGAGGGAGAGAAACACTGATAGGTTGCCTCTTGCATGCCCCCTACTGGGGACCTGGCACACAACCCAGGCATGTGCCCTTACTGGGAATTGAATGCACAAACTTTCAATCTGCAGTCTGGCACTCAGTCCACTGAGCCACACCAGCCAGGACTGTATCAGGGTAACACTAATCTCATAAAATTAGTGGAAAGTATTTTCTCCTATTCTACATTCTGGAAGTTTGTGTAGAATTGGTATTATTTCTTGCTTAAGAACTACTTTTCACAATAAAAAATTCCAGATATTTGTCTGTTATAAATTTTCACTTACCTGTCAGTTAAAGTACCAAAACCTCTTATTACATAAGGGAATTTCTGTAGAGATAATTTTACTGCGGTGTATTTTGAGAGATAACTAGTAAATACAGCTCCAATTATGCCAGCTCTAAGGCAAGCTTTGATAATTTGGAGGGAGAAACCAATTTGTTGGGTGCAGACTTTGTGCTAGACACCTAGGTACTAGGTATTCAGGGTATCCTTTATGTCTTCAAAAGGTAAGCAATAGGTATAAGTATTTCTCTGATTTCATTGATGAGGAGACAATGCCTCAAAAAATCTGGTAATTTTCTCATAAGAACTTGACCAAGTGATAGCACTGCACTATAATTAAAAATATTATCTGGTGTTCTTTTGTAAGTTTAAAGCTAATTCATGGTTCTTATAGAAAATTTAAATAAAAAATAATTCATAAATTTTATTAACCAGAGACTTCTAATATTATTTCCATATGTAGTAAAATAGTATATGGAGATAGTAAAGTAAGAAATATATTTCTCTCCCTTATGCTTTCCAGAGCTCTTTTCCACCATTTAGGTACTAGATATAACTTTTTTTTTAAAGGTAAAGACAACACTTTGAGAAAATAAAGTGTATATGTGTTTTAATTCCAAATATATTCTTTAAATAACTAGAGGTAAAGTCTGGGAATTCAGATCCTGGACTTTATTTCATGAATGACACCCAGGGTAAAAGCTGTGTTTCCCTCCCCGTCTTCCCCCAAATAAGAGTTTGACGAGGTCAGAAAGGCGAGAACTAGGGATGCCAATAGTAGATTCATGCTTGACCTGTGTCACTGAGAGAGGTGCAGTATCCCATTTTCCACTTTGTCTAAGCCTTGTTTCCCATTATTTGGCCCCCAAAAAGGTAGATGACAGAAACCCTACATAGATTAGGCATATGCGAGAATCAGCTAAGTTATTGATTGGATTTCTTTCTTGTAACATTGAGAAGCTACAGGACTCATAGAAAAATCTCAACTGCTATAGGACTATTGAGCTAAACCATAGCTGTAGCTGAAGGAAGATATAGGGAGAATGCTATTTCTACTGAAGCTCTCTTAGTACATGAAGTAAGAATTTCTGTTGTTTGTAGAAGAAAAAGGAAAAGAGCATTTATCTTTACTCCACTTCACTCACTCTCTGAGAGACTTGATTTCAGGACACTCTGCTTGGTGGGAGCTTGTGGTTATATTGTCCAGCTCTGCTTAAGGTAGGATGTATGTGCTCAATTCTAGGAGTATAACATTAAACTAAGGAGGAAGAAACAGCATTTCTATGTAGTAAAAGTGCTATTTTGATCCTGGCAAAACTCTTGAGTTATTTCTCAAGAAGACCAGTTCTTAAGAGGAAAAAGAAGTGTTATTTATTGCCTCCCTCTGCAAACTCCATACATTGGTACATGGGCTGGGAGCCTTGAGAAATAGTCCCAAGGGTTGATATTTAGAAGCTGACCTTCAGGAGAAATTGAATATTACATAGTAGTTGGGTAATAGGTATAGGCTTTGATACTTTAGTAAGCCAAATTCTCTTGGCTATTTGATATAGGTGATTGGCAGTGGCTTATGCTTTATCCATACAGCTGGATTTGCGTTAGAATGGACCTCCATGGCTCACCTTGGACCAGAGAAGGCATACACTCGTCCAGTGCAGTTGTACTTCGTTATACAGGCCTCTAACATATTAGTGGTTGACCAGTGTTTCCCTGACCTATGTATTCTACTAGGATTGTAGGTCTGGGCTTTAAAACTACAGAAGTGAAAACTAAGTTCCACCAAGTTACAGTGGATGAGATGTAGTCTCTAAATTGTATTCAATATCAGCAGTTAGCATTAGATAAACCTGCCTAAATTCTGTTACTCTTTGTCTTGTTTGGAATTGCATTCAGTTCTAAGGCCAAAGAGAGAACAACAGAGTTCTACTTCTTATCATCATCCCTCTCCTGTCTGAGACTTCCATGGGCTCCTTACCTATTTAATCTACTAGCAACAAAATAATCTCTTTAAAAAATCCCTGTCAGGAAAATGCAAATCAAAACCATACTGAGATTCTTTCTTGTACCCATTAGGTTGTTTACAATAATAAAACAAACAAACAAAACACAGAAACTAACAAGTTTCGGCAAGATTATGGAGAAATTGGAATCCTTATACACAGTGGAGGGAATGTAAAATGGGCAACCACTACAAAAATGGTATGAAAGTTCCTCAAAAAATTAAAAGTAGAATTAACACATGATCCAGCAATTCCACTTCTCAGTATCTATTCCAAAGAATTGAAAGCAAGGTCTCAAAGAGATAATTGTACGCAATAGCATTATTCCCAATAGCCAAATGGTGGAAGCAACTTGTGTCCATTCACAGGTGAATGAATAAATAGCATGCGGCATATACATACAGTGGAATATCATTCAGCCTTAAAAATAAGGAAATTCTGGCACATGCTACATGTGTGAACCTTGAGGACATTATATTAAGTGAAATAAGCCTGTCACAAAAAGACAAATACTGTATACTTCTATTTATATAAGCTCTCTAGTATAGTCAACTTCTTAGAGACAGAAAGTAGATGGTGGTTGCCAGAGGCTGGGGGAGTGAGAAATAGAGAGTTGTCTAATGAGTATAGTTTCAGTTTTGCAAGATGAAAAGAGTTCTGATTGGTTGCACAACAACTTGAATGTACTTAAAACTACTGAGCTGTGCACTTAAAAATGGTTGAGATGGTAAATTTTATGTTAGACATATTTTAACATAATTTAAAATAAAAATAACTTAAAAGCACTAAAAATATTCCTTTCAAAGAGGAGTTGGACTTGGCTGTATCTTTTTTGTTGTTGTTATTTTTTTCATATCAGTTAGTCTGTCCCCAAGATCTCA